>VWPU01010522.1:0-112399 GCA_013398955.1 Callaeas wilsoni
CACCACGGGGAGAGGCGGGCGCGGGGCCTCGGGCGGCCCTGCCGGCACCTTCCCGCCCCCCCGGCGCCGCGTGGCCGCCCCGCCGCCCATGGCCATCGCCGAGGGAGCCGAGGTGGCCGGAGCGCCCCAGGAGCGGCCGCCCGGCCAGCGCGGCGGGGCTCGGGGACACCTCTCACCCCCGCTCCCCGCCGGGCACGGCGATGCCTCTCCCGCTGCCCCTCAGCCATTTTGCAGGTTCGCCAGCCCACTCGGGGACATGAAAGCCGGCGGCCTTCCGCCACCTGCCCTTCACGTGGAGGCGGTGGCCGGAATTTTGAAGCGGCTGAGGGATGCGCGGCAACACGAAGCCATCGAGCATCGCCGCTTTAGAGCCGTCCGTGTCGTTTCTCGGAGGAAAAATGCTGCCCCATGGCCGCTGGCATCCCCGCAGTGCTTACCTGAGAGACGGGGAACGTGTGAAGGTGATGCCGAGTGAGCTGGACTGCGCCTTGACTGACCACCGGCGTTCGCCGGCCATCACTGCCGAGCTCCTCGTGCGCGCGGAGCCCCAGGCTGAGGAGCTGCTCTCACAGCAAAGCGGCCGTGACTGACCTGGGTCCGGGCATACCCAACAACGGTCTGGACGCAATCCCGTGCCACGCGCTTTAGGATCACCCTAGAGCAGGGTGGTCGGACCAGATGACCCACTATGGTCCCTTCCACCATGACTGAGGCTGTGAATTGGTGATTCTGTGAAGAGCAGTGAGCTCATGGGGATAGGAAACCCCACTTTGCACCAGTGACGGACTCCAGAGGAGGCAGGAGCCGGGGTGTGGCAAAGAACCCCGAGTAGGATGCCGTGGCCACCGTAAAGGTAAGGGTCGCTCCTTGCGGAGGCTGATGAGCACCATGTCACGTTCCTGCGGTTTTGGGCTGTGGAGGAGGTATCTCTCCAGGTAAAGTGTTGAGCATCCTCTTGGTATTTTATTTCTTGGTAGGAAGGAGCACCATGAGGGTGTTCTCTGACCAGCTCTTTGCACCTTGGTTCCGTAGCCAGCCGGCTCTAGTTATTACTGGTTTCAGACTCACTGTTCTCACCTCACAGCAGACCTGCGGCAGCCGTTCCCTGCAACCTGGGATCAGTGGTGGATGTTGTACTGTCTGGCTTTGCCATGGTTGTGGCTTTTGTTTGTCTTCTTGTGTTTGTTGTTTTTCCCCTCTTGATTTTTCCATGTGAATGTGAGAATTGGCCCTGCCCAGACTGTTACCTGAGCACAGGTTGGAGAGGGTTATTGAATGTGATAATGGTTAATAAATGTTGCTGGTATCGAGTTCTGAATTATTTCCAAAATTTCATTTATGACCAAAAATCCTGGTGTGGTTCAAGTGGTGTGAAGCCAAAGACTCTTCTGGATGAGAGGTTTCGTTTTTAAAATATCGATGTTGGGTATTTTGAACATTGTCACTTTTTATCATGAAAGTAGGAAATCATGCATGCACATCCAGCTCTTGCTTGACCCCATCTCCTGAACTGTGAATATTACCTCTGGTGATTATGAACTTGCCAGCTAACTAGTTTAGTATTGACTTAGAGTTCAATAAAAACTATCTAATGGTAGTTTGGAGCTCAAAGATGTTTATGGTTTGTATGGTCTACAGGGGCGTGTGATGATGCTGGACTCCTAAGGACAGGACACTGCTTACATAAAATGTAATTATTTTTTTGTCTTGACTGTAGTAACTGGAAAGTTGTCCTTTGCTTTCCAATTTGCCAGCAGTATTTGGATTGTTGGGATTTGATATTTGAAGAGTAAAATGTTGAAAAGATAAAGAAATATTGTAAACTACACATGCCTAGTAATTCCAAAAATTAATGCAGCAAATACTTCTTAATTGCCAAGCAATGCTTTACTTAATAATCACACCCCATGGTTTCTTCTTGAGAAATCAATTATTTTGTCTTATTGTAAAGTGACGTTTATTGTTTACAGTAGCAAATCAGCTCATTGAGCCGAATATAAGAATATATCCATCGACAAGTAAGTGTTTTAATACATCTCTTCAATGTCTGCTTTATTACAACTACATTTTGCAGCTTTCCACAGCAGTAAACAAAATGGCAGTCAGAGCCAGTGAGTCATTTTGCAGATGCATACTAAAATATTCGTTCTCTGAAACTGTTGGCTTCCTTCATAGTATCAACTCTTTCCAAAGGTGTCTTGAATGAAGTATAAAATGTCGCTTCCCAAGCTGTAGAAGAGTATAAGTCTTTTATTCTGAGACAGGTCTAATAATCAGACTGTTCTTTCTGGGCTTTGCTGTTCCTCCGTTCCCAGACAGCTGAAATGACACCAACCCACCCTGTGCCCTATTGGAAGAAGTCTCCATGACCTGGTCTATATTCTAGACAATTTCATTTACATTGTACAATGTTTACCGTAACATTGTCAATTTTGTTGCTGTTTTACAACCCAAACAAATAGTAGCTTGGAAGTTTTGAAAGGATGAATGCTTTAGTGAATACTTTGAAGAGGGGAAACATCTTTTTCCTGATTACTCAGTCCTCGTTTCAGAGTGCACAGTCCCTTGGGTTACGGTGGTTTGTGAGTCAATAGTGAGGAGCATAAAGAGGACTTTTGCGATTGTCAAACCCAGGAAAAGTTGATTATGGTTTTGGTGTATTTCCCTGTGATTTAGCAGAAGACAAAGTTTTAAGTTTTAAAAAATTCAAGTGACCTTCATTTGCCCAGCAGGTCTTTATTGTAACTAGACAGGGCAGGCAGTGTCCCTCTGAGTCTTGTGTAAAAACTAGAAATGCTTAAATTCATGATAATTTTTTTAGGGTTTCCGATAATAGATTTTCTGGGAATACATCTTTCCCAATTTCATTTACCTTTCAATGGTAATATCTATGAAATGAAATTGCAGCAAAATCCAGATTGTTGTACAAATTTCAAACTCTAAACTTAATGGTTTTGCTAAGTATGTGATTATTCATTACCCTTATTGTTTCGCTGCCTTCTCCTGTTTCCCATCCCAAGAGAGTAATGCAGGCAAGGGAGGCATTCCAAGCACGATACGTCACATTTGAGCACTTCTTTGGATTTGATGGATGCTCTGATTTCCACTACTTTATTTGAAGGAATTATCTCTCAACCTGAATAAACTTATAAGCTATTCTATTCCAGAAAGCAAAAATACTGCTGTCATAGCTGGGCTACTGATTTGTTATTGACTGTTTAGTCAATCAATCCAGGGCTATACAAATATGTGGGAACTGTACAGTCACTGACACAGCTCCCCCAAGGAGTGCATAGGAGTATTTGAAAACACCTTGTATGAAAAATTGCCATGAGGGACTGCGTTGGCTCTTGAAGAGGAACAAGAATGATGGGCAAGAATAATGAATAAATGGAGAAATTGAGAGAATTCCTGTGCTAAGGTACGAAAATTATATGAGAGAAGGGGAGAAAACAAGGCATGAGGGAAGAACAAGGTACCAAAGGCAAATGCAAGGAGAAGGCTGTGCAAAGCCTTGGTTGTGTGAAAAAATGGGGGAGGCAAAGGAATATTTTAGCAGCAGCAACTGAAGCAAAAGTAGGGAACAAGGTAGCAAGATGTCTATCGCCAACCTAAGAAGGGAGGATGATCAAAACATGGAAAAAAGTCAGAGAGTGAAAATGAAAAAAAGTGTCTTAGTGGGTTCACAGAGTAGGAGATGATAGGAAATGGTAAGTAGCTACAGCAGGAAAAGGAGAATTGCTTGTGGCACCACTGTTCTGGATGGGTGATAGGCAGGGTCAGGGATTTCCCTGGGTTTGGGACTGTGATGGCTCCATGCTCACCTGTTAGGTGTGGGGAAGCGCTAGGATACCCCAGGAAGCTTATCCCAAAAATTATCCAAGACGTGAAGTTGAAAAGGAACTGCAAAACAAGAGGAGGGTGTCCTTGGCATACACAGAGCATCTAAAAATTAGAAATTAGATGAATGTGAGAAAATTAGGAAAGCAGCATGTTTTTTTAATAATTGATTTGCATTATTTTGTGACAAGTAGGCTTGGGAAAAGCCCGATGTACTTTGCCCTGTGCCGTGCTGTCTTTGGAAGCAAACAAGTAGTTGTGATCATTTGATTCTGACGTTAAATTAATGTCTTCCTCCAACCCTTCTCTGGATCTTATAACATGCAATTACTTATCATCAAGAGGAAGCATTTGAAATAGAAGCTGAAATACCACAGTATAATGAAACAAACTAATATATGGAAAACAAAGTAATGTTTGTTTGTTGCAGTACATCATATGCCCTGGAACAGAACTTTTCTAGGGTTGACAGTACGTTTTAATGGCTGCTGTTCTGAAAAGTGACTTTACTTCTTACAACTTTATGAGTCTGTTCTCTTCTGTTTAGTATGGCCAATACCATTTTGCCTTAATTAGGGAAGGGGAAAAAAAGAAACTTTGACAAAGGATAAAATTATGATAACTTAGTTTTTTCTGAACACATTGAGTACTTCCCCATATAGCACCAAAAATAGAATCTTCCCACATTCTTCTCCCTCTTGTTTGCAAGTGCATTTTTTCCCACTTGACATGTTGTCAAAGATAATAGGAAGGTGCCAAAACATTCCTGTTGGACAATTTGCTGACTTTCCAACTAAAGTGAAAAAAAAGACAAAGTGTAGACCATGTATGTAGAAGTCAGTGTCATTTGGGAACTCTTGTGTACACAGAGCCTTCAGAATTGCTGGCTCAGCAGTTGACTTTCAACTGATTTAGGAAATCATGATGTACATCAAGCAGGAGCAAATGGCGCACATTGTTTCCCTATATTTCTATATATTCTGAACCTCAGGAAGGAGTCCAGTATTAGAGATTTTGGGTTATGGCCTTATTTTTCATGTGGGTTGAAACTGAAGTGAGAAGTGGAGTTCCAGTGGTTTCTTCTGTTAAGCAACAAATAACAATCTGTGAACACTTAAGAATGTTATACGTTGTAGCAGATTATGGGATTTGAAACTTGCCCACTGGAGAGTGCCAATTAAAGAAGGCTGGGATATGTTTTATTAGTACTATCTGGGCAAGATCTATTAGAACCATTATAAAGAATCCATAAATAGCAAGACTATAGGAAACACAGATTAATCTGAGTGATTCTCTTAAGGGAGAACATCTGACATGTTCAGTTTGGTTTACACATAGAATGCATGTGATATTCAGAGTGATCACAGTGCATTACAGCACATTAGTCAGCTAATTTTTAAGCTGAATTTTCTCCCTGAATCTTTGCTCTCTAAAAATTGCACTGAACTAATGATATCCAGCATACAAACATGCAGGGTTTTAAGATCTAGGTGTATAAATTGTATATGTTAAGCAATACTGTGTTTTGTGACTTTTAATCATGGACTCAGCTTGTACCTCTGTATTTGCCTCTCACAAACCCTCTGTGCATAGTAGGCTGCTCACGAGGGTTGCCCAAGAAAAGGAAAATCACTGCATGATTTAATAACAACTCTGAAACTATGCAAGGACACATAACATTTCAGAAAACTAAAAGAATTATTCCTTATTAAGGAGAAAACATATGCAGCTGGATCCATCCATGAAAAGGATTACATCATGTCATTATTTGTGAGGATGGAGAGCCTGAAGCCGCAAGGTGCCTTCAGGTCTGTTTTTCTGGGCTTACAAGCAAAAACTGCATGATAAACTGAAAGTGTTTAAAGATACATACAATTATTAGAAAATATGGAATAGCGGTGGCTGGAGATAACCTCTGTTGTTTGTCTGCTCCAACCCTGCAGTTCAGCCTTGAGCCATCCAGAGTGCATTTGCTCATGACTGTCTCCAGTTGGGTTTTGAGTATAGTTGCATAGTCAGGGATGAAATCCGTATCCCAACTCTGAGACTCTTTCTCCATCTATTAATTGACATATCTGTGGCGTTGTTTCTGATGACATCCTTTAAGGAGAAACTTCTTTTTGTGCTTTTAGGATCCTTGGGCCTTTGTACATTACGCTAGATTTCACTCAGGAAAATGAGTATATGTTGTATTTGAAAATTGTAGCACAGCCTAAAATATTATTATGAGCTAGTCAAGGATTAGCTACTCTTTGTCTGGAAAGCTAAAATAAGAGCTTTTTGATCTTGGCAAAATGGGAGAAACTAAATGTAGTCCAGGGAGAAGCAGCATTCATTTTGTCTGCTGGTCATTCAGAAATTCTGTGCCAAGTTAGCTAGAGTTCCTAATGGCACACTTTTTGAAAGATATTATGTGTTCACAGGACGTTTTTTTTAGGAGCATGGAAACTAGATTTTAAAGGAATATTTTCCTTTTTTATTTATTTTGCTAAGACCTTTTTTGTTTTGAAATAATATATGTTTAATGGTGCCTTATCATACAGTGTGCACTTTAAAAATATGTAAATATATCGCATATGTTAATTATTTTTTATTATAGGTGCCTTTAAGTACAAGTTAGTGGAAGTCTCCATTTGCATACAAGGGCTGCTGGTGGTTTGGTAGTGTCTCTAAGAAGAGAATTATACCCACTGTGAGTGAATATGCAACAGGCTCTACTTCACAGTACATACTTAGCTATGCTAATCATTAGGACTGCTTTTTAGGGTAAGGGCTATAAACTTGGTCCTGTGGGACTTAGTATTTGCATTACATTTATTTGCAGGAAAAGTACTCTTCCAAAGCATTCCTCACACAGTTTTTCATAAAGAACTTGGAAACTGGTAATATCTTGTTCTTAGACATTATTCTAAGTTTTTATACTCTCTTTTTAAATTTTAGACATTAAATACTCTCAACTTCAGAATTGTTAAGAATTTAACTCTTTTTAGTTGTTGCATTAGAGTGATTTTTAAAAATTGTAAATCCATTTACAATACTGATTTCCAGATAATGAACCATTTGACTTTTCTTTAGTGCCTCTACCAGACTGTATCAGCACAGATGAGATGGCAGCCGGCCCACTTGTGGGAGGCATGAACTGGTCCACAGCCTCCATAATAAGCTTTCTTAAACCAAGATGGACTGTCTTAGAGTGAGAGTTAAAAGAGCTCAGTGAAGAAAAAGCCTAGTTTTAATTTGAAAGACTAATTCATTTATCAGTGTGAATTGAGAGTAATTCTTGAAAAATCAGGGAGCATAAAACCTGAGAAGATATAAGAGTCAGGTCTGTACCTTTTACGCTCAACCCCAAATTTCCTACACTGTCTGGTCGGAACAAAGCAGGGTGGAGTGTATCAGAAGCCACCACCTGAAAGCTGAACCTTCAGTGAATTTAAAGTAATGATGTCAACATAGCAACAGCAATTCACCTTCCCTGAAATTCTGACCTAGACTCTTTAACTGGAGATTCGTCCCATATTGGTAGGAGCCGAGGATTACTCCCAACCTACCCCTCACCACTTAGTCTTACCCGGTGTTATTCTAGTTCTTTGAGAGCGCTTTAATTTTGCTTCTTCATCTGCTCTCGTGGCGACATATTACTTCTTACTTCTGGTTCAGAGTTCCCAGAACGCACAAGTTGTGACTTTGTTTCATCCTGGCATTCCGGTCAGTTGTACTTCTCGCTGACTTGTATTGCTGCGTGTTCCCTCTGTTGTTAACCAGTTACACCAAACCAAATCAGCCCTTCTAAACTTACTCTATGGGAATGGGAGCTGAGTTTTGTTTATTTGTGAGTTCATGCAACTTATTGTATATGATACAGATAATTTTTCATTCAAGACAGTGCAGAATATTAGTGCTGATATCATCAGATGACAGTCTTGGTTTGTTTTTTGTTATCTTGAACAGCCTCTCAGTTACACTCTCTTTTGTGCACAAACCAGTCCATTCTCATTCTAATTCTGGGTAATGAAACATATAATTTTCTGTTCTAGTTTTAATAACACAATTTCAGAGCATGTGTCAACTAAGTATCCCTGTGAAAACGGCTACTCTATTCCTTATTGGTGTTTTTGATCATTTTTGCTCTTTAATGCAGAAATCTTTGACACATATTCTCCACCGTGTTCATGCCCTGAACTGAATTTAAGTTCTATGTGGTAGGAAATGCAGAGGTCTCAGGTGAGCACCTGGCCTCACTGCAAACTTTAAATTGATGTGGAGACTGGGACCTCACACCTGACGTCACTGGCTCGGGTGAGGATAGTTTTCAACCCTCCCAGCCTTGTTGGCGCAGAGCAGGACAGTGTGTCTGTGCTGTGGGAGCAGTCGGGTCATTAAAGTGGCTGGGGGGACTGAGAACCTCATAGGAGAAGGGGCTGAGTGACCAAGGTTTGTTTAGTCCAGAGAAGAGAAGGCTGAGGTGGATCCAGTAGTGGTCCTAAGGGGTGGTAATAGGGAGGATGTGCCAGATTTTCTGAGCGATGCATAGCAAAAGGACATGGGGTAAGGGTCACAAGTTGCAAGAGGGGAAAATATGACTGGAAAGAAGGAAAAAAATCATAATGAGAAAGATTAAGTGCTGGAACAGATGCCTAGAGCGTTTGTGCATTCTCCATCTTCAGAGACTTTCAAGACTCAACTGGACAAGGCCTTGAACTGCTTTATCTGACTTTGAAATTAACCTTTTGAAAAAGAAGGTGGACTGGATGACCTCCAGAGGTCCTTTCCATGCTCAGCTATTTTGTAATTTTATGAAACCAGAGGGAGAGATCTGAGATTTTTCTACTTGATCTATAACTGCAGTTCTAAGGGTTTTACTCCTTGAAATTGCAACTGTTAACATCGTGTCAGTACATAGTTAGACGAAATAAAAGTGTTCAAATTACCTTGTGTGGGTGGAGGTAATCTGTGCAGCCTTGAACTGCAAATAGTAATTAAACAGGGTGGTAGCAGAATGTATCCTGTGCTGGAGCTCCTGCTCTCTGCATTGCTGTGTGCTCTTTCTTCACTGCCTTGTGAGTGAGTACCAGCGTGGCTTCAGCTCAAGGAAGGCTGGGAGCAAGAGAACTCGTGAGACGATTGTGGTCTGCCGGTGATTGTTGTGATGCTGATGCTCTACTCAAATGTGTCGTAAAACAAACAAAAACCCAAAGGTTAGTGTAACACACCTGAAGTTGGGCGTTTGGCATTGCTGAGAGGACAGTGTTTTCTACATCTTTGTGATGTAGATCACATAATCTGCCTTTGTGTTTAGGTTTCAGGCTATTTCAGAGTCTGACCCTTGAACTTTTCTGGAATGTTAGCTGTACAGGGCACTGCAACCCAAGGACATGGTTGTTGATGGCTGCTTGATGATTCTTGAGTGTACCTGCCAACGTTTGACATTCAGAAAGGGGTAGAGTTGGCTGATGTGCCTGGGCAGTCTCTCTGCCTTGGCAGTCGAGTGCCGTTTGGTGAGCAGGAGCTGCAGCCTGAACCAGAGTTTCTTGTAGGGCCCAGTGCTGTTACAGGGGGTGTTTCCTTGTGTGCCCAGAGTGGCAGAGACAGTGCTTGAGCTGGAAGCTGTACTTACAGTCCCACTGATACCACCCCGTGTGCTGCCCTCCCATGCCCAGAACCAGCTCCTCTCCTGTCCACAAGTCTCATTCCCTCGCTGCCTGCCTGTGACTCCTGCCCACCCCACCTGTGATGTCTCACCATGGCCACGTGTGCCTGTTGTGCTGGCTGCTGTCATGGACTTCTCAGAGGTCATGGACAAGCTGGGCCATGGGCTCTGCTTAACTCATGAGATTGCTTCAGTGGCTCTGCTGTCACGTGATGGTGACAGCAGCAGGGGCAGGGACTGCCTTTGGCTCCTTGTGATGCAGCCAGTTGTGCTCAGTAGCTGCCTCCTTGCTGACTCTGTCAGCACAATTGAAAGACTGAAAAAGCAGCTGAAGTGGAGGAAGGCTCATAAAACAGTAGTCTGCTCCCAACTAGAAAAGGAAAATATGTGTGTGAAATATGTTTGGAGTCTTGAGTTTCAAGTCTAGATGAACTGTTATTCATGTCACAAAACCAGCCACTTTTTCTGTTGGTCTCAAAAGACTAATGCTGGTGGGTATAAATCCAGAAAGTCCCTGTCATCTTCAGATGTGGCCTGCTTAGCCCGAAGGTTATGTGTATCAGCTGTCTGCTCCCAAGAAATTCAGGAGTACACTTCAGACTTTATGGCTGTTAACTGGCACCTTTGAAAGCTATGCAAGGCCTGATGGCCTTAAAGACTCTTGTTATATATTCTCACCTCTCTTTTCAGTACAAATAACTCTTTCTCTATTTTTTTATTAAGAGATTTATCTGTATTGATGCAGATTTCAGAGCTACCCGAGGAGGGAAGAAAAGTGGTGATATGTTCAAGAGATGTACCAACTTTATCTTTCAGCTGGCTTAGACTTTGGAATGTAATATTGAAGCAACAAGTCTCCTGCTTGGTAAAATGTATTGCTGTTGTCCCGCTGTGGCGTCTTCAGAATGTATTTTGTAAAGTCAGGCTGAATGAACCACAGCAGTGACACATTGTGCTGGCTAAAACTACATATAAAGGATTAATTTTCTGGTTTATGTGTCTTTCTTTTTGTGTGTCCATGATAGATGCACAGGAGTGTCCCAAGTGCGCTCTGAATACTAAGTCATTCATGAACGCTGTTGATGAGTTTTCATCTTTCAAGCTGGCAAATGTATGGATTCCCTTGCTCTCACTGCCTTTCTCCAGTGCTTCTCCGCTGTGGACTTAGACAAAAGGAATGGTGGAACAGTGTTGAGGCTCCTCTCCCTGCTCTGGGGCATCAGATGTGTTCGCTGTATGAGAAGGAGAGGTGGTGCCTTTCTGATCCATCACCCTGAAATTCCTATACAGAGAGAAATTCAGGGTGGAATTTATAAGGAAATTTATTGGGCTGAATAAAAAAAAAAACCCTAACAAAACCAAAAAAAGAATGACCATCTCAAACCCTGAGAAGTAGAAGACAGAAAGTATAGAGCATTAGAATGCTTTCTGTCAGATCATCGCTACTTTGTTCATCCAGCGATTTTTGCTACAAACTTTAAGACTTTCACTGTTTCACAGCGTCCGGGCTCTAGGAAATCATGAACTTTTCCTAATACTAGAGCTAATTTTCTGTGGGTTTTTTAAAAATTTTTTTTTAAAAATCAATATCAACATTGTCTCACCAAACGTGATTATATAATCTCTGTTTTTTTCTTTCCCGTGGTTGATGTTGTATTTTCCCACTTCTTTTCCCAGAACTCTGTTTGTTGTACCCACCAAGAAGTCCACAGGCAACATAATGACACCAATCTTTGTATACTATGTTGTTGCAAGGACTTAAGCCATTACTTCTGTTTTCTAGGGAGTCACCAAATGTTTAAAACCTACCCCCCATTGGTTAAAAACCTTTTGAGACCTTCTAGAAAATTCAGATTGATTTCAGTGGCTTTTTATATGACATTTAAAACCCCTTCTTGATATTTTCTGGTTTTGTCTTTAGATCAGATACTTCCAGTTATCAATTCCGAAAGAACTCGAGAAATAGAAAACCTAAGCTTGCACCAGTGCTGCCTTCCTTTTGTTCCCTGATTGTGCTGAGCTCCAAAAATAGGTGAATTCCAGGAGTTTTGCTTAATCAATTTCTTAACTGAAATTATTGATGAAAGCTCAATGGTTTGGGCTGGGGAAGAGCAGTGTGGCAGGTTAGTGATGCACACCTGGCTCTTTAGGATGCCCATGGACAGTTAATTTTTGCTGTGCTCCTGAAGCTCAGTAGGAGACTGAAAGATCTATTTTAGGATAAGGAACTAAAAAAGACTTGGCTTGTTCAGCATTGGAGGGGACAACCAGAGACAATATGAATACCTGAGGGAATAAATACAAGACAAGGAAAAGAACTCTTGAGCTAAAGGGCACTATTGGCTTATGGAAAAAAAAAAGGGTCTAAACTGTTTGTGAATATATTCTGACTGAAAATCAAAAGAAGGCTTTTTTATTTTCATGAGGTTCCGGAACAGCCTGAAAATGAAGTTGTGGGTTCAGAAAAAGAACAGCAGCTTTTAAGGTGGAGCTCAATGCTTTTATGAAAAGAATTATATAACATGGTGCCTACGGACTGCATCTGATGACTCAGGAGATCCCTTCCAGTCCTATGTTCCTAAATTTTCCTGAGCAATTCAAGTATAAGAAGAAAATGTCAATTTTAAACAATTTGTAACTGGGCTCAGCTTGAGTACAATTCAATGCAATGAAGAAAAGACACTGTTTTAGCTTAAGGGCATTCTGCCTTCTGAATTTCAAAGGCCTGTGGCAACCATGGTAGCTTGTCAAAAAGGTTGTAAGAATCTTTTAAAATACAGGGGTTTAGACATTACAAATCTTAGACTGGCCAATAATGATAATGTTTAGTGTCTTTTTAAAAAACTTTCTAAATCCTCCCCCCCTAACCTGCAGGAGGAGGAAGAAGAAGCTCCATTTTCATCATGTATAGAGGGAAGGATTGGTATAATCCTTTCAAGGGAAAATTACTGTGCTGCTGTGGATTAATTGTGGCCCAAGACTGGTGTGTAGCAATCACAGCTCCAGTACACAAGCATTGTGGAGACCGGACAAGAAGTTTTAAGAAATGTTCTTCTTCATTAATTTGTTGGTAAAACGCTTCGTATATTTTTCAGAGGAATTTTGTTATGTTTACGAGGTCTGGATCACTGATTCAGTAACTAATTCTCCACACCCATTGCTCAGACTTCCTTTATCAACACAGATACCTTGTTACTGATAGGAAATGCTGTAGAACTCTAGAGTAGGACCAAAAAACCTGGGAGGTGGTAAGATATGTATCAAGCCGTGTTCTAGTTTGCGAGTTTTCCTTCAGCATTTGGGATTTTCTTGTGCATTAGGCTCACTAGAAACTCTTGCTCTGGCCTAGATTAATCCCTAAAAGCAGAACACAAATTACTTTATACTTGTGGATTAAGAGTCAGTTAATGAGGACAGTTGGTATTGCCTCTCCAGTTTGGCTGAGTTTCATACAACCCAAAAGCCTCTCCAAGACTGCAGCTCTCACCTGCAAAAACCTGTCTGGGAAATAACTAATCAGTGCATTTTCTTCCTGGCCTAATTGCATTTCTCATGAATCAGCTAAACCCACGGTGGGACTTCGGCAGCTATTTCTGGGTCCCTGAAGGGAGGTGGGGATTGCAGGAAGTTCGCAGCATTGCTCTGCTACTACAAGGAAATTTATCAGTGTCAATGGTTTCCAGACTCTTAGGCTGGGCACTAAAACCAGTAGTTGCAAGTAGGACATTTTTCAGCAAAACATTTTCCTTTTTTTTTGCTGGAAAGAAAATGGCTTTTCAATTAAATACCACTTTGGGGATGGAAGAAGAACTTTTGCTGGGACATCTATTTTTTTACTTAAAATCTAAAAACGTGTAAGTGTTCTCATTTCAGATAATCAAGAACATGTTTTATACAAACTCCTTTCCCAAATTTAATGAAATATTTTTGTCACTGATTAAAACTTTCCATAAAATAAAAAATATGGCTTCCCAGCTGTCTTTGCTCTATACTGTTTGGATTTCCACAAGTGGAGTTTGTCTGTGGGAATTTTGAATCCCTTACATCTGCAATAAATAGGGTAAAAAGCACTTGTAATATTTGCTGAGTGTCTCTCCCTGCTCACCATTAGTCAACGCTTACACAGTCGCATTTCAAAAAAACCCCAATAGAAATGTAATGTTTCTGTTGTTCTGTAGTGTAGCACTGACATTTCCTACTTTGAAAAGGTTACCCTTTTTTTTTTTGGGTATGTTTTATGTGAAGAATATTCCAATATTCAGCTAAAATACACTGAAAAAACTCCAGCTTGTCTTTTAACATCCATTACTAAGCATTCAAATTCTCCAAAGTGCAGGAGGATACTCTGTGCTGGTAATGACTGACTGACCTTTCTATTAACACCACTTTGAAGGCAGTTTAGTGGCCTACCTCTTTAGCAAAATTAATAAATTCGGGGGTTCCATTAATGAGTATTTTGATTCATAGTTCTGCTTTAAAACATAATTATATGTTACTCATAATGTTGCTCATACTCCTCTATATTCTGCCTCTTCATTCAAAAGCTGGCCTGTGATGTAGCTGCATTTCCATTCTTTCTTTTATCCCTAAAGCCACATCTTGAAATCGGTGGGGCCACATCATTGCAACAGAGAAGAATTTGGCATTGCCTCGTCTGAGAGTCTCATCTCTCCGCACATTGTTCTTGTTGTAGCTGGAGAGCATATGTCCCATTGCTTCTGTTGTGGAAATATCAAGTGAGATGTAGAACTTCAACTACAGTTGTTCACGGAGAGCATAAAGGCAGGGGAAGCCTCTGGAATAAATGCTGGAAGCTCAGGAAGAGCTCTTCAGATCACTTACTCCAGCATTCCAAATGATGGGAAAAAGTTTAACCAAAAACATGGTAGACATTGGTTTTTTAATTGGTACGGAACTTTACACTTTCTAGAGTGGTGAGATTTCTGTCATCTTTTCTGTTTAGAAGCCTCTTGTTTGAGAACATAATTAATATCTTTCCTTTTTTTTCTGTCAGCAAGTAAAGCTCTCATTGAGATTTCAGGTAGGCAAGAAGGTAGTTATGCACTTAAATATAATAGTTATTTTTACGTGAGTAGAACCAGGATAGGAAATTCTAATCCTGCTGGAGCTACTTAAAATAATTTCTCTCAGGCTTTTCTTTTGCACAACTGAACTGAAGCAGCCATGAGTCAGCAGTGCACCCTGGAAGACTCAGCAGTTTATCTGATTAGGGGTATTTGAGTATGACTGGTGCAAAAAAAACCAGGGGCAGCAGAAATTAAAGTACATGACTCCACCATTAGTACTTCTTTTGTCAGTGCAGGCAGAATGTTGTCTCTAAGTTCAGTGCATTCACTAAAAACTGCAAGGACCCAGGTATTTGGGTGTTTTTTAATCCCCTGCATGCGGATGTTCCAGCACTTCTAACTCGAGATGTGTGCATGATAGAAGGTATTTTGTGTCTGCAGTCTGGGTATGGCCTAGTTGGAAGTTGAAAACTAATTTCATTACTAATTTCATGTATTTTAATCACTGTTTCCAACAAAGACATGGTTTATTTTAGATGTACCCAAGTATTTTCTATTTAAGGTTTCTTCTCATTGCCAGGCTAAACCAGTGATGCTGATCCATGGTGCCTCTCTCTCCTGTTACTCTGTCCATGATTATGATGTTTGGCATCCAGCATCACAAACACTTGCCCTGGAAGCTGTAACAGTGTCACAACAAAGGCCAACTGCATTAATCTGTTACAGAACAGAGTTTTTGTTTAAGTCCACGCGTTTTCATTTCAAAGCTCACATGATGACATCAAAGATCAATAAATGGTTAATGTGTTATATTTCTATGTTGAGGAAAGAGCAGGTTAAGAACTGCTATAAAAGGCAATTGTACTTTTTCAATGGTTACAGCTTTGCATTTTGACTTTTATTTATGCAATTGCCATATTCCCATGACTCTGTCATAAACGAGTTGGGAAATTCAATAGTGTATCCTGGCCAGGTAAATAAATGGGGACAAAACATGGTAATGGCTTTCACATTTTGTATCCTATGTGTTTTATCTCAGATAAATAGACTCAATAAATGTTACAGTATATGCACTTGTGCCACAAATATTGCATTTGATTCCTAATGGGTCATAAAGTGCCTTTTGCAAACCTTCAAAAAAATGTCAGCCTGTTCTATGGAAAATATATTTCAGTACTAAATTTACTTTATACTATTTGCCCTACTGAACTTGTTCCTATCTCATGTTTCTAAACTATGTAGATAGCAAAATTTATGTTTTGGGTTTGATCTGCCTCTTGGTTACAAAGATCTTAATTCCCCTGAAGTGGTACAAACTGGAGTCTTTATATCCTGTTGCATTTTAATGTGTTCAATATTATAGAAACATAAGAATAATAATATCAAAACCTATTATAAGCTACATGAATTTTATTATTCGAACATATAAACCAAAAGTAATTTACAATATTGCAGCAGAGTAAGCCTAAATTATGTTACAGAGATCTGCGTTATATGGAATGGATCCTCTGTTGTGTTTAACATTTTGACCTTGTGGGATATGACTCATGGTATAAACTGAAATGATGATGGTGAAATAGAGGATAGATGCAGCATGAGCTATAGTCTTGTGACTTTTGATCACTTGAAGGAAAACTCAATGGAAATTTTGTGTTAATATGGTGATAATCTCTAGCTAAAGTTGGTTTAGATGAATTATCTGACCATCATCACAATTAATCCATTAATGCTTGAGTCAACTTGAGAAGTTACAGAAAAGCCGAAAATCTAAATTTGTAAAGTAATATTCCATAACTGGTAACTTTGAAATAAGCTTGTTTCCTCTAAGAACAGAATTTTACAAACGTCGTTCATGAAAATTGAAGAGCTGTTTATTCCAAGTAGAATATGGCACATATTGATAGAGCCAAATGTAGCTACATCTAGATGGTAGTATTTGTTCCACATTTATTTTAGTATTTAGGATGATGCAGTCCCAGATGATTCTGTTTATATATAATGGGGAGTTACTGTAAATTACAGAGACAAGGCTAATATATAATTTCTCTTAGGAGTTCCATACAGGCAAGTACCAGAATAGCCAGTGAATGGCTGCAAGATGTCAGTAAATCTGGGCCACAGAATATTAAAACTGTAGAATCTGAGTTAATTAAGATCCGTCATATTCACATTATTACATATGTGTTACTGAGGATTCCATGTGCATTATTTCTGGGGTCTTTGAACCATTTCTGGTCATCATAAATCTTTGAGCTAAAGAAAACGGAGGGCTCAAGTGGCAGTGTAGTGAAGCTGGAGCTAAAGCCTTCAGCTCTACTCTATCCAGAGTTCCAGGAAACTCCAAGAAAGTTTTCTTTAACTTTTATTAGTTTGTAGAAAGTTGTTTAATGTTCAGGGTTGGTTGACCCTAAGGAAGAATATAAAATATATATTGGCACTTAGGTAAATACTTGTGAAAAAAAGTGCAATGACGGCCAGTCAGCTGCCCCTTAGACCTGGTGTTCCTTCGGGGAACCATTAGGAACCCATCCACTTCCAGCCAAGTCTTTCAAAGACTTCCCATCAAATGAGATGGGATTGAGCCAGACCTTTTGGCTGAAATACTTCAGTGTGTTCTTCAAGTAGTAAATTTCAATAAATGACAGGAGAATTAAGTAGAAAAAAGGAATATACTTGGGCAAATACATGTATTCACCATCAAATTAAATTTTTGATCAGAATACTAAAGCCTAAATGAGTTAATTATACTGTTAAATCAGCTCAGGTGTCCAAAAGACTCTGAAACAAAATCAGTTAAGCAATCAAAACATTAAAAAAGATCCACAAGCAAACACTGACAACTGAGCCTACCTTGAACCTGTTCACCCCTGCTCTACTCCCCAGGAGCTCTCCAAAGAAGGTTTACAAGGCAACTGCCATCACTACTGCTCCACAGCAGGGTGGTGAACAGACTAGACTGGCTGTTCCTAGATATGATCTGTTGCACCACACAAGAGTAATTTGTTTAAAACCTGCCAGAAGTTCACCACTTTAATAAGAGGGAGATTCCTGTAATCTGCAATAATAGTAATTAAAGATTTAAGTGTTGCGCACTTTTATGTGTCATACGTACATATTCAGAAATAATTTATGTACAAAAAAGTGTCTCAAACTGACTCCCCTGAGGCCAATGATATATGTGCCATTCCCTTAGTGAGGTCGACTTGGTAAGAGAGAATGATTAAAATGAGAACTAAAATGTGAATTGTAGGGAGACTTGTGTCCTCTCCAGAGATAATGTGTTAATGCTGCTCCATCAAAGGAAGACTAAAATGATCCTCAGAGATGCTGATATTTGTCTGAAAACTGGAATAACAATTTTTTTTCCCTGCGTAAAATTAAAGAGTTAGAAAAGCTCTGTTGTTTTTTTCTTCGGAAAACAAACAGATCTCTCACATGAGTTGATATTTCTCTGCATGTGGTGCTCCCCAAAATATGGTGCACGTGTGTGTCCGGGTGGAGACAGGCTGGGAGGAGGAGGAGGTCCTACCCAAGCTGATTATGAGTAGGCACAAACCCTCTGCATGGTGTGACAGACCTTTCATTGTAGCAGCAATGCACTGGACATGCTTTATGTACTTAACTAGTCCTGAAAAAGTCAGTGATTCAAAGCCTTTTGTGCAGAATGCTCTGACTAAAAGAGTTTATGAGGTGTATAATGTCTCATGCTCTGCACTTCCTAACTACTGGATTGACTTTTGCAGCTCAAATAAAATCTGACATGCTGGGTCTTCTGACACATCAGCAGCTGAACAGCTCTCGAGGGCTGAGGCCAACGGGTTCCCAAACTCTGCCCCACCTTTGTGCAGCTTAAATGCTTCATGCACAGGGAGGTCAGGGAACACGAGGTTTTAAAAAGCAAGTGTAGGAGCCTGTTCAGTTTGATTAATTTGATTGTACTTTCTTCTTCTGCTTTAATAGGCAGAATATAGGCTGTTGTCTTGAATTTTGTGACCTAATGTTCAAGGAATTTGTTTTTGTTTCCAGTCATTAATAAGGGCCTTTATTTGAGGTAGTAGAACCATTGCTGCTTTAGCTCTGTAAACATTTGTCACATCTCCTTAGAAAGAGTTAGCAACTGTAATTTCTAAGTCATTAATCACCTTTTCCAAGGGCTGTATTTCTCTGGGCTCGTATTTCTTTTTTCAATATAGACAGTTCTGAGACTTTTGAAGTTTTTCCTCATTATATTGTTAAGAATTTTATCCAGCATTTGTGGAAAGCCCCTCTCTGACTTGTTGCTATAGCTCATAGATTCAAGCTGCATATATTGCACTTGAGATAGATGTGGATAGAGAAATTTCAAGTGTCATATTCTATTACAGTCTGAAATTCCATGAAAGCTAAAGCACATTGTAAAATTGCATTGTCTCTCCCATCATTTACTTTCAAGAAAGAAAGAGCTCACAAAAATGTCAAAACTTGGTAAACTCCATATTAAATATAATGAGCTTTTGACTTTGGTACTGCCAGAATCACTGGCAGATGAAAATGTCGTTTAAAACCTTCATAGACTATTTCTCCTATTTTCTAGCTTGATTTTTTTCAAGAATGGTTCATACAACATAATTTGTTGTTAATTCAATGCACTCATAAAGCTAAAATAGACATTCAATGTATTTAGCTCTCTAATGTCCTTCAGACATCAATCATAAACCTTTTCAGGCTTCAGTCTGCTAGGCTGAGCCTAAGTTCATTTAGTTTTCTTGTGGAAGATAAGCTCTGCCTTTCCCATTCATCTTAGTAATGATTTTCTGTGCTTGATCCAGTTTGTGTTCATTTTTCTCCAATGGGGGTTGCGAGGCTGTGCATAACCCTGGGACAGGAGCGATTCCAGTGTCTAGGGCAGTGGCAAAATAGAAATCTTTCATCTGCCATCCCCTAAGCTTGAATCACAGACTCACTGGGTTGTTGAAATTAGAAGAGACATCTAGAGAAGTAATACTCCAACCCCCCTGCTCAGAGCAGGGTCAGGGTGTCACTCAGTTGAGTGTCACTCAGTTCAGTGTGTCAATTTAATACCCAGGAGTGGTCAAAAAAACCTGGATACTGAGAAAAATCAGGAAAAATATAAACAAACCAGAAAGCATGATAATGTTGCTGCACGTTGTGCCCCTTAATCCATAACACTGTATACAAAGTTTTGGTTCTGTGCCTCAAAGGAAGTGCAGTAGAATTCCAGAAGATGGAAAATCGTGGAAACAGCATTCCAAATCAAAGGAATGATGCTTCATCCTCTTGGAGAATGAATGAAGAGCGGGACTTTTTAGCCCGTAAATGAAGGATATGGCAGATACCCATGAAATCAGAGTGGCATGAAAAAAGTGAGGAGGAGATTGCTGACTGTGTCTCCCAACAAAACGTGGGGCATGAAATGAAAATAGCATCAGGCAGGTTCAGAACAGCAAAAGAAGGTGCTCCTTTAGACCATGGGATTCAGCTGTGGAAGTCTGCCACAGGATGCTGTGGAAAGCAAAGTTCTCATAAATTTAAAAGCAACTGGACAAATTTATGAAAGAAAAATCAATCAACAGCTATTAATTAAGAGACACAATCTTTGATTTAGTAATTGGAAAGAGTATTGTGGGGGAAATACCATTCCCTGCTAGCCTTGTTTTTTGCAGCCTTTGTGTGATAGTGTGCACAGCTTTTAAAAGCTTTGGTTTTTAATTTAGAATGAAGTTAAATTTTAAAATCTTGAAGTCCTGTGTAAATATTTTTTCTCCTTAGAGGTCTTATTTCTAGAGACCAGTCACAATGAAAAGTTCTATTGAAGAATACTGGTTTTATACAATGCGAGGGTATAATGGGCCTGATACTTGTTCTCTTTCACCACTATTATTTTATTGAGTTAATAAGGGTACCTTTAATTTACAGGGGAAAAGAAAGAGACAGCTATTATCTCTTAAGGGTGAAATTACGAAGACATCAGTAGGCACAAGAAATGTATATTTCCTCTATAAAGATACATGTTTTCTGAGATGTTTCAATTAGCTCACATCTGT
Organism: Callaeas wilsoni; assembly: GCA_013398955.1. Lineage (NCBI taxonomy): Eukaryota > Metazoa > Chordata > Aves > Passeriformes > Callaeidae > Callaeas > Callaeas wilsoni. Next base: position 20,562 of record VWPU01010522.1, read on the forward strand.
GTCCTCCATAAGAACTAGGAAAATTGTACATGCATTTAGTGTTCCGAGTTGGCCTGAAAAAAACAGAATAAGAGCTAATTATGTTAATGGCCGAGGGCTAAAATCTCCTTCACTTGAGTGTGTCTTCATGGCTGTTACAAAGGCTGAATATTGTAATATTTAATGACCACCCAGAAGTCAGACTTGCCAGGAGTGAGGACTGAATATTTTTGTTAAGTGCACAGTGGTCAGATACAGCCCTGGTCACTCTTCACAGCAGAGTTCACTCAGATGGTGTTCTGAGATGGGGCAGGAGCCACAGCCTCCTTCACATTGCAATAGCTCCTCCTCAGCATCCTCCTGCTGGTAACTTGGTATCTGACCTCACAGGAGCCAGATTTTAGCACATGTTTATGCCTTGTTCTTTGATAAATATAGTGCAGTAATGTCTTCAGCTTCTTAATAATCTTGTGGGAGAGAAGAACATTTTTTTGCCTAAACCCAGTTAGTACAATCTGATCCTCCTGCTCTTGCTCAAAATGTCCTACTCAACTGTTCTTGCAATTATCAAACTAAGTAAATATCTCTGTCTGTTTAGAGATAATTATTCTGAAAGTTTGCCTTTAAAGCTAATGGGAATACTTTTTGGTTTTGTTTTGTAAAAAAATAAAAAGTAAACAGTGAAAATACAAAAGTGTTCAGTCAAAAGATTTTTGTTTAAAACCTCAAATTTTTAATTTGGAAATGCTTCCAGGGTGTCTTATTTTTGCTATTGCCTTCCTAGGGTTATGTTTCAGTTTTTCTCTCATGAAAGTACAAGACTCAAACCGCGTCTCTGTTCTAGAACCTTAATACAATTTAAAGCCCTCTGTGTATTTCTCACTGATTTTTTTTTTTCTATTTTAATGAATCAGCATTTTACCAAGAAAAGCCAAGCCTTTATGGAAAACTTTTTTTTTAGTAGGAAAAAAACCCCTCCTGTTAAAACCAGATGTAGCCATCAACTTTATGGAAGGATAGAGGAAAGAAATATTTTCCTTCCATTTTAGATATTTTAATGTCACCTTTTGACTTAGGCAGATGAATTCTTACCAAGTTAATTTGTGATTCTTAGGGTCAGTGTTTCCTGTAGCTTGTCAGATCAGACCATTGTAGTATTACATCTCACAGTGAGCAGGGGTCTGCTCCTTAATTCCTGTTTTCACTGTTTTCAGTTAACCTGCATCATCGGTGGGATTGTCCGGAGCCAGCCCAGCAGCTTCTCCCAAGCCATCTTGCTTGTTTCCTGCTGAGGGTCTTATAATGGCTTTTCACTGTTTGCCTGTTCCAGCAATTATTTCCTGGTTTCTAGCCAAACAGTGATTCACACAGCACATAAAGGTTTCATTCCACTTCTGTTTTCAGTTTCCAACTTTCTGGTGCTTTCCTGCAATTTCAGTTCCAGAAGACATACTACCTTTTTTCTTCCTTTTTAACCTCCTACTTCATTCAATTTACCATCATTTGTCTACTCCACCTCTTCCTTTCAAGCTGTTAGAACTGATCTGTGCTGCAGAGTTCACAGGCTGCAGCAGCTTGCATTTAATTCTTCTTTGCTCTTGAAGATTTTTCACATTCATCATGGAGTTTTAAGTTTCACATATTCTCTTCTGTATGGAAAAGACATTTCAGCAGAAGACATTCTTTTGATGCATGGTCTTAGCTGTGCAGAAGAACACAAAGAACAGCTCAGCTTTGCAAGATCTCTTTTATGAGGCCTCATGCCCAGCAAAGAAGGCTGGAGCTGGCGATCATAAGGAACAATACTACACACTTTTCTTCCTTCTCTCCTTTGTTTTAAGAAGCAGGACTCCACTCGCATGCAAATAGCAGCTGTTTGCAAGTGAAAAGCAATGAATAATGATGCTGTTCTGTTCAGGAAACAAAATTGTGTTCTAGAATTGATAATGAATCGCAGAAGATATCTTAATAAACACATCTGCTTTAGTGCAAGGCCAGAGCTTTTAAATGCACGACCTTGTCAGAAGTAACATGGACAAGTATCAAATCCCTATGATTTCACAGACATCAGGAGGGATTTCTTTTCCTCATTTCAGAGTTCTGGTACTGCAGGTGGCTTTCCGTGGGCCCCACTTCATCCCTGCCCAAGTAACTTTTGAGGGGAGGAAGAAACATCACTAAAAAGTGGGTCCAGATGAGCATTGCCTCTTCTGAGTGAGAGGATCTTAACTTTGAGTCTTCATACCAAAGCGCACAGGACTGAGGGCTGTTCTGGCACTCCAGCATGAATTTAAAAACTGACACCCCCCTGCTGTTGCATCAGTGCCCGTGTGTGTCTCATCTCACCATAGTGACTCACGTCTTTTCTCACCTTTCTGGTCAGATTGCATCACTGGATGTGCTGAACCAGCTATTGTGATGTGTGGGCTGATCGATAACAGAAATCAGCCCTATTTTGCCTGCAGCAGGTGGATAGTCAGTAACAAGACTTGTTGATTCTGTCCCGAAAGCAGGCTCAGATCTTGAGGGTCTCCATATCATTTGTACCTTTGGTGCATTTGCAATTCCTTCCTTCTTTGCAGTAAATGTTTTTACTTTCAGCTGAGTCAGAACCTAATGCAACAACTGCTGGAAGATGTTTTTTAGGGCCTTGGTAAGCAGAAGAAGTTTATCAACCAGAGCAAGTGTTTGTGTGGATTCAGTCCTTCACAGAATGGTGGCAAACCAGTCATGGGCAAGGGTCTCTCCACCGCAGGAACAATTCCTGTGAATCCTCTTCCTTTTGTGCACAGGAGTCTGGACTGAAAATACAGTCCTTAATGAATTCTTAAACGATGCTTTTCTTTTAGGATTGAAAAGCAAAACTAACTTGCATATGATGAAATCCACTGGAATTGTTTCCGTCCAAAGGAGATAAAAGCAACACACGTGTACAGCCTGTGAGTTTAGTGGCATTAATTATATGGTAGTGATATTTTGTGTGTGACAGAAGGATGAAGTCACGCTTTTATCAGTGGCATTGATTTTAGTATTCTTTTTCATGGGAGATACATGGGTGACAAAATGTTGGTGTAGCTTAAGCTATTATTGTTTTATGATGCCACTGCTTTTATTAATATCCTGTTGTTATGCTAATGAGTTATTAGAGTTTGTGTCTTGGAGGTTTATTCACAAAATGTACTCTGATTGGAGAAAGTGCATGAAGTACAAAATTGTGATATATGCACGTTTATATCATTAATGTGAGAAGTTGGTTTTATAATATGTATGTAAAAAAAAATTAAGAAAAGTACTGTGAAGTGCTTACTCGGCCAGTGAACTTGCCTACTGAAATGTATTTTTCAGTAACAGAACCTCCTCATTTGCCCTTGCTTGTTATTTTGTAGCAAAGATGTTTATTTTCAGCTGTGTTACAAGTTAATAATGGAAACCAAGGGTCACTGAAAGACCTTCTGTTGATTTCAGCAAGAAATTTCTTGAAGTCTTTCTTAATTTTGTGTTCTAAAGGATGAGACTTTGCAGGGAAGTTTCTATTGCAGCATCTCCTGCAAAACACGGCAGTCCTGTGTTCTGGTCAAATTCTGCAGAGGGTTTTATTTGTAGCAGGAGATATGGGGGTATGGCCTGCCCTGAGCAGTACATTGTAGACCCCTTCTTGTTTTAATTTCTTACCACCTTTGGAAGCTGTGATCCTGATATCTGAAGAACAGGACTATAAATCAGCAATCACTTTCATCTTATTTTATTTTAAATGTTTATTGGAAATCTTGAATATGTAAATATATTCAACATCAAAACCCAGTAATTTATACTGCCTGTGAGGGCATTCTTGGGTTGTTATGCTGAAGGTGGCTGCCTTCTGTGATCACTGCAAAGCAGATTATGTATAATGCCTATGAGTTGGGCTTTATCTAGTTACTATACTATTATTATCAATAATAATGAATTTTCCCTTCACTTGAAGTAGTGAATTAGTTCAAAATTTGAATCCTGAGTTCACTTTCATAACTTCTTTCTGCTTGTCACAGTATTTTCACAGTATCTTCCCAACTGCCACTTGAAACTCATTGGGTCTGTCCCCTTATGATGCTCATATGCCAGTGAAGAAAGTCCTATAAATTCCTGCTCTTGAGGAAGGGATGGAGCCAATTAAACAAAATTAACAACATGATCAAAGGGGCTGGAGAAGATTTTAAATACTCTCATCAAATATACAGCTTTCTGCATGAAAGGGAGCAAGCACAGAGGAAATACCACTTTTCTCATCTGCTACATAGTTTTTAGAAGTGTCACAGTCCAAGATAAGCCCAGTGAATTCCGACCAGCAGGCACGCTTCTCTCAGTCTTTGAGATGTTCCTTGTGAAGTTGCCAGAAATGCAAAGCAAGGGTGATAGAATAATGCTGTAACGGAAGATCAAACTCATTCTTTCTGCTACATTACTCTAATTTTTGTAATGCCCTCCCAGGAGCATAAAAGATCCTTGATGCATGGAGCAGTGCCGGTATAAATTATTAGCTCTCTGCTCCAATTTGTTCATCCTGGATAGTCATAAAATGTGTTTGTTTCAAACTAAAACCTCTGCTTTCCAATTAGGTAACAGTAAACCATTTTCTGTTGGCTTCTTTTTATTTTCTATAAGAATATTTGAAGGCAGAAGCTAAGTTATTTTGACTTTTAAATTTATATTTTCAAGGATAGGGGTTTAGGATCCAGCTGTCTACATCAGCATGAAATTACTGAGATTGTTTGTTTGTGGTAGTAAACCAGTTCATAAAAGACTTGGAGCATAAGCTTTGTGATAGATATTTCCAAAACTATGGTGATAGTATTTACTGTTAAGTCTGGCAATGCGTTGCAAATTAATGATGACTCAATTTTCCCCCTTAAATTCATTCATCAGAATGTCCAAATTAGATTATACTGACTCCAGGCTTTTGCTTTAACAGGCTGTGCAAACCCCTGTGGAAAAAGAATAGGAAATTTAATAGGAGCAAGAATAGTAGGATTCTACAAGAATTTAATAGAGCCCCACCAAAACTTTTAAGATTACCCCTGGAACTAAACAGTAAATGATACTTCAGATAGACTTTTGCAGTGGCTTGTAAAATTGGATAGCAGTGACACAGCTTCCTAGAAAATTATGTAGGATTTTTGAGGAAAAAAACTCTCAAAGAATCTGAAGACTATGATTTTTTAATTTCCAAAAGAATGTTTCCATGCAGGACTATTCAAGTCCAACCTATCATTAAGATATTAGATCTGTAATGGAAAAACCCCAGGTAGAGCAGAGTCTGCATCAGTTATTTTTACATTCCAGGCATTGCCACCTCTTTTAGGATGGGGCCACACCTTGTGGCCAACTTGAAACGTGGAACTAACCTCTGGCTTCAGCTGAGCCCTCAGAAAAGAATTCGATGCTTATCACTGCTGCTTGAGCTATTTCCTCTTGTGGGGATATTTCATTACCCAGCCCATCCTTTACATGGGATTGAGACCATTATTTTAGGGATTATTTGAGGAGTAAGAAGGTTTCAATAGAAAAAAGAGAAGGAGCTGCACTGTGAGAGAGGTACTTCCATAGAAAGGGTTGGCTCCAAAGAAAGGTGAAAGAACATTCGTATGGGGCAATGCAGGTGGCACCAGAGGACTGGAGTTTGGTCCTGAAGACACAGCATTCCTCTCCTCTGTGGAATTCCTACTCCTTCCAGGGCTGTGAAAAATCCCTTCTTCCTAGCTGACCACGTGTTGTGCAGTGTGATACACGCAGCACTGAAGACATGGGTAAGAAAGCGAAGCAAAAATCTTTCTATTGCCTGGGATGAATCACCTGTCTGGGTGTGGAAAAGTTCCTCTGACCTCAGAAAATGGGGCGAAATCTGTTTTCAGTAAAGTTTTATTACTGGGAATTTAGGGGTAATTCCTATAAAATTTAATAAATGAAAGGTAAGAAATTGCATCTTTCCTCATAGTACTTGAACTTGTATAGTATATAGATGTATTTTCCAGTCATATTCCATACTGGTGTACAGGAAAAGTGATTCATGAGCTGTGTCATGCTTTCAGAGGTACAATGTACCATGGAGCTCAATGGGTAGCTGATTCCAGTCCCCTGCTACCCTGAGGAGTTCCTTGGCATGATGTGCTGCTTGAACATTCACAAAAACAACAATGATGTTCCTTCTAGACACATGAGAAGAGTTGATCCTCCCCTGGAGCAGCAAAGACTGCAAAATACTAAAAACTATAAAGGTGCAAGGGGATCTTAGGTATGGGATCAGTGATGAGAGGGGAGGGAAGAACTCTGTCCATAAGAAACATCTGCATCCATTGGAGCAAACTTCCCTCCCAGCACAAGATCCAAATTTGGATACTGCCTTCACTGCATAGCCATCACCCAAATTCACAAATTGCTGCCTACCATTTAAACATTAGCAGTGGGGGAAAAATACCTACAAAAGCCAATTTTCTTCTCCCCTTCCACTGCCCTAGCAAGAATCCAGTCAGATGCCAAGAAAACCCAAATGACACAGAATGAATGGGCACAAGTCATCACTTAAGTACACCAACATATGTTGTCAGCCTCACCTGGATAGGCTTAGAGGGCCAGCAAAACCTCTGCTAAAATCCTGTGGGTGTTTTGCTCTGAAATCACCTTCATAATTGTAAAAAAAAAAGCTGTCACCATTGCCTAAGGAAATGGGACACTCTCGCTGATACAAACCAGTCACTCAAGTCTGCCTTGCAGAGGAACTTTGCACACATGGCCCACTGTGTTTGTCCAGAGGCTGGCACTACTCCTGGGTTTCATAGCTGGAAGTTCAACCCACCTGAAAATTCCTGAGGTGGAAAACATAAGTCCAAAGTTACTTGCTTATTAGCACAGTTCCTGATGAAATGGATCTACAAGGGAATGAAAGAGTTTGATCACACAAGACTTTCAAAATGTGAAGAGTAATTTTGAAGTTGGATTCTAAAATCTTGCTTTCGGTGTTTGATGGGAATGGTTGTTGATGTGTTTTGGGGTCTGATTTCTGGTGTCCTTTTGGTGTTCTAGGATACAACATCATTTTTATCTTCATCATTGCTCATATGAGATGAATTTTGCCATCATGTTTTTAGTTTGCAAGATGATTATGCTGCCTTCTAGAACATGAATTTTATTTCCTATTTAGTTCCACATCCCTACTTTGAAAGGTCTTTGAACAACTGCTCCTGAACTTCTTTCTGTATATCCCTAATCACCTTTTTCTTTTTCTTTTCCTTGCTATGATTTTTGGATTTTTCCACTCTTTCCTGTGAACAGTTTGAATTCTGAGGAGGTGTTAGAGCATTTTATACTCATGTTACTTTTCTACTGGAGCACTTCAGTAGGGCTGTGGTTTTTTGGTTTTTAAATTACAGCCATTTCTATTGTTAATATTCAGAGAAGATGGTTTGACCTATGAGTTTGACTTTTGTGATTGTTTCTGGAAACTTGTGAGCCATCTGTTAGGTCCTTTAAAGGAAAGTAGATGTCCATAAAAATTACAGAGGAATCACTGATGTGTGCAAATGTTTCTTCTGTATCTTCAAGTTCAGATGATTCAATATTCTATATTTCCTAAAAGAGAGGCTACACCGAATTAAAAATTTAACATGTAGCAAATTCAGCAAAAATTTGTGAAGTCCATTATGAAAACAGAAGGTGTTTTGATAAAATCACTGCGCTGCCAACTGGAAAGGAATTGAGTTACCTTTGGAAAGGTCGGCCTTGGGTACAGCTGGTTTAAAGGGTGGCTCTTCCTTTGCAGGCTGTGGTATCAATAAAAGTCATTCTCACGTGTTTTGCCTGATCCTGTTATGCGTTGGAGGACGTTACACCATAACCACGGTTTACGCAGTAATTGCCTTCCTTGGGATAGTCCCAGTGTAGGAAGCACATTGCTCACAAATAAGGGTTTTCACATGCTGAGAGGAAATTGGCAAATACTTTGAATACATAATAGGAGCTATACTGAGGTTTCCATTAACTACTCCAGTAGAAAAATGTTGCAGTGGTCAAATATTTTACTATTAAAGCGCTGACTAACAAGAAGGAATGTGATCCTGTTAGATATGACATCTATTTATAACGGATTAAAAAAATGAGGTGCCTGCTCAAAACCAAGTGTAGGGGATAGCATTTGCCAAATCTATTGTTTTTACTTTAATCTCCCCATTTAAGTCAGTGGTGGAATACAAATTACTTTAATGTTAGTAGAATGCATCCAAACATGGAATTCCTTTAAAAAGTTACTAAGAAAAAATGTTCACTCCCTCAAAAGATGCAGCCAGTCTGAAATTACTTGTAATATTAGACTAACTTAGTGAGGAAAAATATGCAGCATAAGACAAACAAAATCTTATATAGATAATCTATTAATTATAAAAGGTGAAAATAAATTTAAATTATTGAAAATATCACAAACAGGTTATTGTAAGTAAAACATTCAAGAAAAGTGGTGAAATACTCACGTTCTCACACATACTGAGAATAATATTATTGGCATATCTAAAAGTGTGGTAGAAATTAATATTTAATTATGCATGACCTACTCTTTTATCTTGACTCTGCTGCAGTACTGCTGCTTGGAACTAGAAGTAACCTCAGTGGAGGAAGTAAAGTAGACTCTTTCATACTTATTCTCCAGCAAAGCCCAAAGCCTTCACATAAAAGTCATCAGCTTTTACAAAATATGTAAAAATGAGTATCTTTGTTAACTGTTATCTGGTGAAATTCTTGGAATGGATTTTGACATCCTGGTCTGTGTGTTCCATTATAAAAAGGACATGGGGTTTGGCCACAGCTGGCTGGAAGAGAAATCCTTTGCTGTAGGAGCATTCCCTGCTGGGGCTGCAAAGCTGGACCTCAGCCCAGGAGCTCTGTCCTGACTAATAGCTGCTCTGCCTCCTGCACCAAGTCGAGCTCTGACGAGGAGAGGATCTGTTTCTGACCAATAGTTTCCTTACTGTGTTCTTAGTCTCTAATACAATTGGAAAGCTATAAAAAAGGAAAATTAGTTCAGAACAATGTGTCTTCTTTGACCTTTTTCTTTGTCCAGTTGTGAGTATTGAATATCTTATCCAGAATTCTCATGCCAAGGTTAAAATAATTTCTTCTTGAGCTAGTCCACAATGATGAAGTAGAATTTTTCAGGAGACAGATTGCTCTGAGAGCGGAAGATTATTACATGCAATTCACTCTGTTAAACTGAGCAATAAGCATTGCTAAATTGAGCTTTCTCAGTGCTGGGTGGTCATTCTTCTAGTTCTATGGTGAAAAAGGGGGATTGGAACCAAGTTCCCTGCTTGGATCTGATCATCATACCAATCCCTGCCATCTGAGCTCCTAATAATGATTTACTAAAAGCTTGGCATGAAGCCCAGATCTCCTAAGGAACCAGAATTGAGTGTCCCTGCTGGAATCAATTCACATGTCAGAGCATGCAGCAGTCGTGGATCCCGGGGTGTCGCCCCGCTGGGCTGTGTGACAGCAGCGCTTTGATCCCATCCCGACCATCCGTGGCCCTGCTGGGTGCTGCAGGCAAGGCCTGCACCCACAGCCGCTGCTGGGACGAGTGGTGCCCTGCCTGGGTGCACTGCCAGGGCCACCCTCCTACCCCACAACCCCACATCCCCCGTGCAGCTCAGGGCTAAGAGAGGATCCAGCTGCTTGTGGCTGAATTATGGGATGTGGGAGCAGGGAAGGAGCAGGGATATTGACCTGAAAATGTGCATAGCATCAGCAAGGAAGCATGAGACAAAGCCCCAAAGGTGAACTTTATATTCAGTACTTGAAAACTGATGGCTAAAGTATTGTAACAGGGCTACTTTCTGCTGTTCCTATTAGTGATGGAGATGTTTTTCTAAAAATTTCACTTCAGCAGCTTTCTGGAAAAATGAGAGTGAATGCTAAATTGTGTTATATTATCTGGTAACACTATTGATGTTCAGTCAACTTTGAGTCATAGAATTATGGGATATCCTGAGTTGGAAGCTGGGACCCACAAACACCAAGTCCAACTCCTAGTCCTGCACAGGGCAGCCCCAACAATCCCACCATGTGCCTGAGAGCTCCGTCCAAGTGCCCTCAGTCACTCCTCACAGGACTTCCACTCCAGACCCTTCACCATCCTCATGTCCCTCCTTTGCACAGTCTCCAATAGCTTTAAATCTTTCTCATATGTGGTTCCCAAAGCTGCACACAGGGCTTGAAGTGAGGCTGCACCAGAGCAGAGCAGAACAGGGCAATTGCCTCTTGTCATTCTTCCTCTCAGTAAAATGAAACAACGTGGTATTTTTGGAGAATCTTTTGGTTTGTAGTTAATTGTAAACAGCTATGTTGGATGGTTTTCAAAGTATTCCTCAGTCAGACACCTAGCAGCCCACAGAACTAAAGAGTCTTTGTCCTTATTAGTTATTAAATACTTGGTTACAGTGTTTTAAAAATTCCTTCCTTCACTGATGTAATGATGTTCACTTAAGCTCTCTGGAACTTATTTTGGAGACTGCACCATTAACGTGAATCTTCCAACCTGTGTGACGCTATCAGTTCCTCCAGTTAGACAACATGCTTTATAATTTCTGACTGCATTATTGACATGTATTTGGAGAGGGAAGGACAAAAAGCTTACGGTGATATCCTTTATGAGAGAGAAATATCAGAGTTCCTTTTGGCCTAGAGTCAACAGAAGGAGATGACTCCATCTGAAGGAGTGGCTGTTCACTGATCTAAATATTAACCCACAAGACCTGGCAGCACAATGAGACTGTTCAGCTGACTGATGCAGGACTGATATCTTGCACTGAACATATAGAGAATCGTTGTATATTTGAGGTAACTTATGGCTTTTGTCATCCTTTAACTTCGTCAACCTTTGAAATAATAAATAATTTTACTTGCCAGAAAATGTCTTGATGGGCAAAGCTTGCTAAGATTTCTAAATGCCTGCCTTCTTTTATGGTTGTAGATTAGTTCTGGAAGACTCTTCCAAGACTGGGCTACTCAGATTTATAAATTTATAGAATAACTGAAGTATAATCACCAAGTATCCAAAAGCTGATGAAAAATCAGGTTAGAGTTATTTTCTTTTCCTACCACAGGGCCATTTCTGCCCTTTATATGAAATGCAGGTGACTTCTATGCAGCTGCAGTGGAATTTGACCTTCAAGCAGTGTTTTCCCAGCAATGATCAGGCACTTTCTTTTGTTTTCAATACAGTCATATAAAATTATCACCTTCATTAAAAGGAAAACTGTAAGCACTCAGCCTTCTGCCTAATTTCAGAACCCTCTTGTTCCTTGCTTTGTTGAATGAAGATACTGTGTTCCTTTCATACTGCAATATCCTCTGCATTTAGTAACCCTTCCTGTTCCTTCAGACTGGAGTTCTTCACAGTCAGAATTAGGTCTCACTCATCAGAAAACATGGATTTTATTAATTCATTACATTTCCTTCCTCAGATATGATTACATACGTCTGTCTTAATAAAAAATTCGATCTGCAGAAAGAGTTTCAATTGTAATTTGTAACTGTAGAAAAAGCAACTTTTAACATCACTATAAAAGTCCCTGGGTGCAAAAACTCAGGAACGAATAGTCTTAGGAAAGGTTGGTGATGCCTACAAAAAAGATCCCCAAACTGCACAGTATTTCTTTTATCAATAATTACCAGCTTTTTTGTAGAAAGTTCATTTAACCAGACCTTTCTCTCTGGTTTGTGAGATTAAAATGTGGTAAATGGACAAGAAGTTAAAAGATTATCTATCAGGAGTAGACTAAATTTTTGAAGCACAGCCAATAAAAAAATAGAAGGTAGATTGTATTGACACTATTAACAAAGGCATTTTAGGCACTGGATCCTAGATGAGCTACAATTTAGTATTTCAGTTTCAGCATGACAAACTTAAGGAGTTTCCTGCATTCTTAAGTGCAGGCTCTGGTGTTAATTTTCAGAGCCATCCACCTCTATTACAAAATGCTGCCCTCCTCCTACACAATTTAGTTGTTTCACAATTGTATTGCTCAGCAGAAGAATTTCCTGTAAGTTTACAAATAATGCAGGTCTTTGGTGCTTTTAGAAAGCAGCCTTGAAGTCTGAACTTTTAGCCCCTCTCATGATTTCATTTTTTGTGGATGAAAATTATTTGTGGAGTTTTCCCTAATTTGTCAATGAGACGATCAAGTAAATGGTGTTAAAAACCCAGCAACCCTGGAAATAGTTTATTTCACACATTTAATTGCATTTCTTGAAACCTATTTGTTGGCAAAGTGTGCGTTTGGGGCTTTGAATAGGTGAAGATTAAAGTAATGCAGAACGATCATTGCACTCTCATACTTCCTTTTCTTCCTTTTGAGCATTAATTTGTATTAGACATGTCAACACTTGAAATCAGATGTGGCTGTGCCTCCCTTTCTGAGCAGGTGCCAGGTGGAGAAGAGGCTGTCCCAGTGGGAGCCTCCTCTGCCCGGCTCTCCCGGGGCCGGTGCTGCCAGGGAAGGGCAGAGCCAGCGCCTGACCCAGCCGCCTAAAATTAGATCCTGATGTCAAGCCCGGAGTTAAGCCCTAACTACTCAACTTTCATAAAACTGCTTTTGTCATTGCTCGATGCCTGCTGGTCCACTGAGCAAGCAGGTATCAGGGCTAATCCTAAAAATGCACGGTTATTTTTACAGTGACCTTTCGAAACAACCTGGAAGTGGTGTCATTGGGATCAAATCAGAGCTGTTGGTAGTTCATTAGGCTCATGTCACTCTGCATTTGCCTCCAAAACATTTCATCAGGTATTCCGAGTACTCGTTTAATGCATTTAATTTAACCCAAGACTACCTTCTTTTCCATTTGGAAATAAAATCATCATATGCTTTGACTTTGAAAAAAAAAAAAGAAAGGAAATGCTTTGCTTTTTAGCTGTTTTTATTTTTTAAGGGTTGAAATGACAAGGTCTGTCTTCATCAGAATGGAAAAATCACTGTTTAGTTGTCAGTTAAACTTTACCCTTTAAACTTTAAATACCCCAGCGTTACTTTTTCTGATTCTGTAGTTATTTTCAAATTACTTTTGTGGGAGTTGAAACTCATGTAAGAAAAGCATGTATTATTTACAGAAATAACTTAAAACTAATAGTATTCTGGAAAAAAAAACCCCAAACAAGCTACCCTGTACTTGAAAGCAGTTTGATAATTAAACAGAACAATTTAAAAACTAAAAAAAAAAGCGCAAAGCAATTTGGAAAGGAAGTAATTTGTATAACTAGCAAATATTTAAATAGAACAGGACTATTTCCTGCAGCGTAGGATCCTTTGCAGAGTGTTTCAAACAGTTGAACTCACAACAGGAAGTAATTTGCTGTTGAAAATAAGATCACATGAAACCCACTGCCTATAGTGATAAAAGGGAAGTACTTCACTTGGTGGAACTGCTGGTTAATGTGAGGCATCAGAGCAGGTTAGTGGCACTGTGTGTTTTAAATTAGGTTGGGATGTCTGAAACAGGAGCAGGGAAGATATGACAATCCCATGGAACAAGCATTAAATGAACAAAGGTCCCACTGGGCATCAGATTACGTGAAATGGCTGTTTGAAATCATCAAAATCTTTATCGTAGGTGTTGGGAGTGTGAAACCCATCAAACAAGGATGTTATAGATCTCTGCACTGTCACACACAGGGAAATAATTGATGACAGTGAATAAAATTCTTTCTAAGTTCCTGAGCAGGCCAAGGTGTAGGTATGGACCTTGTAAGTAGAAAAATTAAACAACTTGAAAACCCATTTCTATATTTCCTCTAAAGTGGCCACTGTCAGGATGATGTTTGAGGATACCTGATCATGCACTTGGAGACAGTAAACCAGGATAACTCTAATTTTGATGTGCTGCCCATTTAGGTGGCAATGGGGCAATCTTTTTCAGAGGCTGAGGAAAAAGTCAATTCTTAGTATTAAACAATGCAGAAGGATTAAAACTTTTTGGAGCTTCTGCACAAAGTCACTCCTGTCACCTATATCAGCTACTCGTGTCCAATCTACAAATTGCATTGATAAAAGAGTTTCTTTTTGTAAACTTCTATATGTTTGATGTTGTGCCTGCTTCAAGGGAGTTTTTCATGATGTCGTCACCCTTGAAGGACCTCTGAGACTTTCAAGACTGAAGCTGCTGCATAACCCACCCTCCTTACATTCCTAGAGAGTTTAAGGCAGGGCTACTGCTTTTCCAAAGCAACTCCTTTTCTTTAGGTCTAATGCCAAAATCAGTAGGAATTGTTGAGTTGACTTTGGTAGTGCACATCTGAGACACATTTGATCTCTTGGTCCATCTTTGTAAGGAATCATTCTTAGGAAATACTTAACCTTATTTATTCATTCTCTGGTACTGCCAGGAATCTTTGACTGGGTTTGGATGATGTATTTGGGCATTCAACAGCAGATACAAGAACGTGGTCATCTGCTCCAATCTGCACCTAATTCCCCAATGTGATAGTGTGGTGTTTTCCTGACACATCTGTCTGTGCTAATGTACCCTTTTGAATTTAGCAAAAGAAATTTAGCTCTATGCTTCTGTGTAAATTATTATTATAATCTGAATTTTAATTAAATCTTCACTATATAAACATGGCATTTTAATGCTCTCGGTAGTAAAATAGTATTTTATTTTAAGTAAGTCACTAGAAAGATGTTATAATAGTTGAGATCAAATATATTTGCACTCATTCTAGGGGGAGAAATGATATAACACAGTGGTATGATTTATCTTTTTTTTTTTTAACTATGTCCAAGTATGCCCATACATATGTAAAATAATTGCATTCCTACATTAGTCACAAGTGCTTTCTCAGTGGAAGTGGTGCTGCTTCGAGTCATGTGGTTTATTTTGCCAGGAGAGATGCAGTGTCTTCCTTCCTCTCACAGATCAGTTGGACTCTGGCAGTGAAGTCACTTGGAGTTGCTTGACCCTGAATTAGTTGCTCCTTGAATTTGTCCAGGGCGTTAAGCCTGGAGGGAGTTTCTGCTGCTTCCCTGGGGCGCTGCACTGTCAGTGTGCTGTGCAGCCAGGGCAGTTCGGGATTGCTCTGCTGGGAGCTGTGGCTGCTCTAAAAGATGAGGATCTGCAGGGGAAGCGGACTGCAGGCCAGGCATGAATAGTTTGTGCAGTTTAAGAAATTTGTCTCTTTTTGTTGCTTTGCCCAGAATCCCAAAACAACAGGCTTGGATTCTGCTTCTGAAATCAGCTCAAAACACACATGATGTAATGGTTTAATTCCCAAAGTCCTGCACGCTTGGGACTCTCATTAAAGTGGAGATTACCATAGAGTGAAACTAGTTGAAGTTTTGCAGTTTCTATTCAAAATCATCATTGTGCAAACACTTTCCTTTAATCACAACGTGCCATGCTGACACAGTTATTTGCTTAGTAATCATGCCATACCTCAACATTTATGCATATTCATGGCACCACAGAAAAAATTATGGTATAAAAGTTGCTTCAGACCAATGCAATCACATACACTGATAATTTAAATGGGTATTACACAATTATTTATTCAGCCTTTAAAAGGGGAAAAATCAGTTACCAAAGCAACTGCTATATTGTGTGTAACTAATGCTATTTTTAAGATAAAGGACATTGGTAAGGCACACATATCAGTATCTCTTAGAGACATGTACACACTTTGCAAAGGGGAAAAACACCAGGACTATTATAATCACTGAATTTGTGAAAATAAGAAGTTAGGACCTGTTGTCTAAGTATTTCCTTCTAACTAAGTTTTATCACCATTCTTACAGCATTGTAAAGTCTTCTGACAAGACTTTTAAGTAACATTCAGGGAAAAAGCCCAAAGAGAAATAATAATATGCAACAGCAAGGGAAATATGTTTGTGTTCGGGATAAGTCTGGTAGATCAAACAGCATTTACAATCCAAAGCGTGCAGTCAAACACACAACATTTATACCATTGCAGAAGACTCTACATAAATACAGGCTATGGAGAATCATTTTCTTCCCTTCTTTTCTGTTCAGCCAGTAGAATATTGCCCTATCCTCGCTCTGAGGGTTGGGAACATAATGTGCTCTGTATTCCTTGTCACAGAGCAAATGCTTGAGGCTGAAGATGTTTGCATATCACTGTTTTGGGCTGAACAACCATGATTCTGTGTCAGAGTAGAAAATAATAGCACATGACGTAAGCTTCAGTAAATCATTTTTGTCCTAAGTGCACTCATAACCAACTTACAGACTTTTAAAATGCCTGGTTTTACTTTTTGTTCTGGCAGTCCAAAGGGCACAGAAGAATATTGAAGAAGAGCTGGGTTTTATTCATCATATTTCAAATTTTTCCGTTAACATCCTGTTCATGAATAGGCTGACATTTCCTTGCACTCCAGAATTGTTTACCAAATAAGTTTCAAAAAAAATCCTGGTCCCTGGCTCACTATCGCCAATACATTGTGAATGCCTAATGTTGATCAAAGTCCTTCAGGTGAGATAAGTGAAGTGATGCTGTGCTGAATATTATGGCTTGTTTCAAATGCTTTTTGTGAACCTGTTGGGTTATGAATATATCTTTCTGTTAGTGTTAGACAAAAATCTATATTCAGAAACCCTGGAAAACTTGGCTTGAAGAATGCCTGCAACTTGATCCCTGCAAAACCTTCTGTCTCTGAACAGCCAAGATACAGCAATAGTGAAACTGGAGCTAGTGGAGATACTCTGATGCTCTACATTGAAGTTATGATGTTCTGGAACAAGTGTTTTTCTTACCAGGGAAAAAATTAATTATGAACAATTTGCCCAAAGTCAAATGCTGATGCACCTCCTTGAAAGATCAGGCCATTCAGACTCTGGGTTACTCAAATAGTTGCTGATGTGATTCTGTAGCTGGAAGAGCAGGGCCCAAAATGAGCACCCAAGAAACGCTGAACTGATGCAAAGGAGGGACCCCGCTCTCCCAAAGAAAGTTTTCTGGATTTTATTGTAAAGGAGCATTTGCCCAGCTCTGGGTG
Organism: Callaeas wilsoni; assembly: GCA_013398955.1. Taxonomy (NCBI): domain Eukaryota; kingdom Metazoa; phylum Chordata; class Aves; order Passeriformes; family Callaeidae; genus Callaeas; species Callaeas wilsoni. Next base: position 37,562 of record VWPU01010522.1, read on the forward strand.
AGATTTTCAGAGCTGTGTAAATAAGACAACTTGCAATGAAAGAAGTGCACCTGGGTTTTCCTACAACTCGTGGTGATCCAGTCTATTCAGTTAGAAATAGAGTTGATTTATGTGATATTATTAATCTATCCAGTAAGTTCTTCAGTCATTTCTGTTGCTGGCTGAATAAGGCTTCAAATCATCTGCTGTCCAATTTGATGAATAACAGCAATGTCTGAGCCCGTGGCTAATCCAGCATTAGTCATTTCTCTGCTCAGGTGTGGTATCAGTTTCTCAGTTCAGGGGCAGATGTCTATGGAGAGGTATTTTGGGAGAAGCACGAGCCATGGATCAGTGCATGCATCCTTTTTGTCGCTCAGCTCTGCAGAATACTGCAGGAGAAATGTTGTCTCTGATATCAGGATCAAAGTGCACAGCAGGCAAGTCATCCAAGTCCATGCAGAACTCTCTGTTTTCTCTATAAATTGGATAAATCCTGTTGGTCTCTGATAGAAAATGAGTTGAAATATTTGAAGATACTTCATTGCATTCAGTATGCCTTCACAGCAGTGGAAATGGATAATCTGGATTAGGAATACAGGAGTGTGATGCTTTCCCCACAGAGAGGAAGATGGGAGAAATAGGGTTAGAAAAGATGTGTCTGTTTTAATTTGCCTTTATTCCCTAACTGTGGATATGAAGGGCTTTTCCTGGCTCCCTCTGCTGGCTATGAAGCTGGTTCAGGTTTTTTTTTTTTCCTTTTTTTCCCCCCCCCTCCTTTTTTTCTTTTCTTTCCCTATGACAGTATTATTTTTGCTGATTAAAATAGCTATGGCAGCTTTGTGTCTATCTCTGCCTCCCTCCCTCCCCCCCATCCTGTTCTACACATTCTTCTCTGCTTAAATACACAATTGTTTTTAGGACTAATTCCTCTTTTCCCCTGTAAGATTACTGTGTGATTCATGTTTAAAAATGAATTGATCCTTTTAAAAAGCATCAATTACTCCAAGTACATAAACAAGGGTTAAAAAAAGGAGAAAAACATGTGAAATTCATAAAATATTAAGCAGTAATTTCCAGTGTGACCTAAACTTTTGTTAATACTGAATTTAAATGAGGAAAGAAAATAGTAACAGCAACATAGCAGCAGCTGCCCCAAACATGAAATGTTTGTATTATGCTTTATGCAGTGCCTGTTTTCTAATCACCTGAGATTCGAAATGCTGCACCTGCTCCGTAGTACTTAAGCAATAGTAATACTTTGGCCTGACATTGAATTTCCACCTCTAGAAAATTTAGGTATAAACAGATTAAATCTGACAGTTCTCCTGTAGAGCAGGTAGTAACTACCATCACAGACGGATCCCAAAGCATCCCCAACCCACATAAGGGGACGCTAATCCGTTAAGGTTTAGCAAAATACCAAGTCAAAGCAAAACCCAGCACTTGCTCAGACATTCGTATTTCCCCATGAATTCCACCATGCAGGTGTAGTTTTCTGCTTCACCTGTGACTGGTCACAGTTTTTATTGTCTGGCTGGTCTTTAGCACACCCAGAGTCATGGGGTGTGTGCTGGGCTTTGGGGTTTGCTCCGACAAAGTCACAGCCCCGTTTCAAGGCTCTGCTGAAGGAGCACCAGCAGGGACTGACCCTGAATGGAAAAACCTTGAGCACTCTGGCCACTGCAGCAAGAACTTCAGTAGCCAAGCAGCTGCATGCCCTGACTGCCTCTGATCCAGCCTGGAGTGGGGCCCCAGGAAAAAGTGTCTTCCAATTAATGTAAGCCTTTCCCTTCCGAGAGTCCCAGAGACGGGCTCCTGTCTGTCTCTGTCTTTGGTGAAGTCCTTTGTGTGGGAAACAACCTCCTGGGCTAAAGTTTTTTTGTGTGCCATTTTTAACACTCCCTGGTGACTCAGCCCAAGTCCTGTGGGAATTCTTAAACCACTTTGAGGGTTTTGAAAATGTTGCCTTGTACCTGTGAGGCTCCCCGTGTTCCCAGAGTTAATGGGCAAATCTGTTAGCAGTAGGCAGAAAATTCTATTAAGATTCTTGTATTAGTCTTGCTGTTATAATATATGGATGCTGCAGGATCTTGAATGCTTCTATCCTTACAGCTTCCTGCTGAGATGATATTATTGCTTGGGTTAAAAGCTAAGTGGCTTTGTGTATGTACACACTCCAGTCAAATATATGATTGCTAATAATCCGTGTAGCATGAATGGAAAAGGGTTTCAGATGTGATAATGTAGAGCATCACTTCAGTGAGAAACTCACATTTGGTTTGGGATTCAGTCTGGGTTGAACATTCCCCTTTTGTCTTAAATTTAGGCTGCTGTTCTCCCAGCACTTTTTGGTTGTCTTTATCCTCATTAACAAGAGAATATAAAGTCAACCTTGAAAGTGCCTCGTGAAAATTTTATAGACAACACTTCCAGATGTAAAATTGAATTTTTTACTAAGTGAAAATGTTTTTAAAAAAGTAAGACAGCCAAAATGAAAATTATCAAAATACAGAAAATAAATGAAATAACTTGAGAGTTTTACTTTTTTTGACAAAAAGCATACATTTTTAGTGATTGGGGTAGAGAGAGAGAGAAGACAGCAATTCTGAGATATTCCAACTTCCCTTCCACAAGCCATGGAAGCTGACGTTGGTGTTGCTCTTTTTTATGACTGGTGTCCAGGCATAAAATCTGAGATCCTGATCTGATCCTGCAGCCCTGGTTTGAGAGCTGGGGCAGTGCCAACTGGGCACTGCCGCCCAAGCTCACCCAGGAGAGTTTTAGAAAAGTGCATGGTAAAATTGAGAGGCTTTGCTTTCTAGAAAAGGACTTTATTTCTAGATTTTCACCAAGAGGACAGTGCCACCAGATCTTACTGATCACTGTCCTTTCTAATTGACTGTAAACTTCCCTTATCTGACCTTTCACAAGAACAGATCACACAGTAGAGGAGGCGAGTTTATACAGTAAGGTCCCCTAAGTCTTGATTAATTTCCCAAATTCACTTCTGCCTGCACACAAGGAATGATTTTAACACCTCATTTGGAATTTGATAATGATCCGTATATATCACGCCATAAATCAGTTTTAAAATACCAAACCAAAGTTAAATCAGTGAAGTTCCATAGCTGAGTTGTTACTGCTGTACAGATTCTCATGGTTTGGTCAGGTGTCCACCACCCCACCTGGTTGCTTTTGCCCCTTTCTATCAGGCATTTGCTGCAATGACTTCTGCTGGAAGAGCTCGTGTGTTTCCAGAGCCCAGGGTAATAGGATCCTGTCTGCTTAGGTAATGAAAAGCTGAAGCTTGATGACAATTTACATTCACATCAGTCTGTTTGGATAAACCACCATAAATGATGTGACTTTCATACAATATATTCCCTACAAAGCTCAATAAAGAGAGATTTAACCTGCTTATATTTTAGCAAGTGTTTCTAGTGCATCTTTTCCCATGAGTCTGCTTACAGACTGTCAAACCCTTATAATTTCATTTTCCGTTCAAGCCAATGTAAGGAGCACAGCCTGTCACCTGGTTGAAGATTTGTGTCTGATTCCTCACGTTTTGAACTTCTTATCATATTGAGAGTGTTTCTGATGGAAACAAGATGGCTGATCAGGATCAAGGGCAACAACAGGCCACCTCTCAGAAAAGTGACTGTGTCTATAGGGGGCTGTGTGTGTCTGATTTTTCTTTGTAATTAATTTTTATTCAGAAGGAGAATCTTTGAAATATTAAAATACAATTCCTCCAGCTGCTAGGCTTTTTCTGCTTTTCATGGGTGCTGTGTGTGATAGAGCTGTCTTTTCACCAAGGCTTCTGGTGTGACAGATGATATCTATGTATTGCCCTGCTGTTTAATGTGAAGCAAATGGGATGGCTTATCTAATGTGACAGGTACAGTCGTCTGTTGTCAAAGCTGTGACGGGACTGACCAGGATTATCTGGATGAGCGGTCATCGTGATGCCGCAGCATGGAAGGTGTGGGCCTCATGGATAAACTGCAGCAGTACAATGGGATCTAGGGCCACTGGAGTGGAAAAGATGAGGCAGGCTAGATGCTAATGTGATATATAAAGACATCAGACACTGACGAGTGAAATTAGGATAAAGGTTTTGGGGGTGGAGGTAAGTAGTGGAGGATGCATGAAATACATACCTCTCGGAAAATCTGGTAGGCATTATTTGCTATAAAATAGGATGCAAGTTCATTTTTCTGCAGTTAGGCAGATGTCTGTGCAGACTGCTGCTCTGCAATTTTTGGGACTCAGTGGAGGATCTTCCCAGTGCTCAGGCTAATAAGGTGCAGAGGCAAGTGACTGAGCAGCCAACATATGAAATATTTTCTCTACATATAATTGCGAGCAAATGAGCCAAGTATGTCCATAGTTTAAAAGTTGGTTTATTATGTGCCTGCACTGTCCAATGTGAAATGAGAATGACATTACTGTACCTTTGATAGAACATAAAATTTGCTGTTACAGCTGTGATTTTCACAGGGGCCTCCCACTGCCACATCATGGGCATTCATTGGGGAATGATTTTTTCAAATTGTGATCTATGTTTCAACAACAGAAATGAGCAGAAAGAAGGAGCTGAATGTGCTGCTGGACCTCCCACAGCACAGCAGAATACACTTAAGAGCATTTGAGTGTGACAGCCCAGCAGGCTGCAAGGCTTTAGCAGGTGTTTCACAGTGTTTTCTGGAATCTGCATCTTCCAAAGCCATGCAGGTACACAAACCCCAAAGCTTTCAACTGCAGGAAAGCTCACAAGGTTCTTCTGGAGGAAAACTTCCAGTGTGCAACCCATCAGGTGTCTGTCGTGAGACTCAAGCTGAGCTGGCAGCCTGTCTCATACCTTTTCCGGTGGCTGGGACTGGCAGCACTGCTGTAATGGCGTGGTTGGAAGGGTACATTTTAGTTTCTTTCCAAAGAGCATCTCTGCATCACCTTGTAGAGACTTTTCATGGTTTGTAAACATGGAAAGAATGTGTTGGGTATTCAGAAAAATGGTGTTTCTGCCTACCCTCACTGGCCTGAGGAGAATTTGTCTACATCACATCCCACCTGGCTTTTCTTGGGAAATGAAGACTTGAAGAGTAGCCTTAGTGGTTGCATCCTAGTGCTTCTCTCTCACCTGAGTTATACAGCCTGGTCTTCATTCTGTGTTTCAGGGTCCTGGGCACTGGGAAGCTGTGGGTTGCAGTCAGCACCAGCTTGCTGTTCTGCTACTTAGTTAATTTTCCAGTAAAAACAGTGTGATTATTAAATACAACTTCCTTATACCTTAGTGACCAGAATGATGTTGAATGTGCTGTGATTATACACAGGAGCATCTGTGGGGTCTGGGAAAAAGAAATGAGATGTCTTGCTGCTATTTTTGGCACTGATGCTTGGTATTTCTTCCATTTGCAGACCCTCTGTGCCATTTTCTGATGACAAAACTGATCCCTGAGGGCACAATTGATATTAATGAGATGTAAATGGCAGATGAGGTGACAGATGACAGTGTCATCAACCAAAGAAATAAAGAACAGTATCATGAATAAGCACAAAACAGTCAGAAGACATAAATGAACTGTATATAGTATTGTTGAACAGGTTATTTTTTAAAAGGTAATGCATTGGAAAAAGAGATAATCAGAGCATGAAATATTAGCATGAAATGATTCTGACTATTGTAGCTCTTAGCAAACATTTTTTGAGGTATTTATTGTAGGAGACCGAGTAAGAGAAAGATTATTCATTTATTTATTTAAGAGTGACAGTGACAGAAGATGTGTGACAATGGAAAGCAGGTATTATGCACTTGCTTTTTAGGAAAGAAAGGTTTGATGTTTTTATGGGTCACCACATGAATAAAAGAGGAGAACGAAAGATGATATTTAGCAAAGGTCATGAAAGCTTTAATCTGGAAGCCTAAGACATATGTCTTGGCATGTTAAATAATCTTGAAGCCTGGTGGAAGATGAGGTTTTCACAAGGACTTTGTCTTGATGTTTACAGACTGATTCATACCTCTCCAGCCACTCACAATCCATCTAATTTTTTAATCACTAAAACATGTAAAAGCTGCTGTCTAACTCACTGGTGCCCTTAGGAGCCCAGAATTGAAGAATGGTCTGACCTTATGAGGATTCCATATGGATAATTCATTTTCCCCCTCATTCTGGCCTAGATACTCCAGACATTTTGTCATAGTAGTTTGTTCGGGTTTTTTTTTTTTGGTCACTGATACCCCATTGGGTTTCTACACATTTCTGGCTCCAGCTCTGTCTGGTCAGAGCTGTTAATCCTCCCTCCTGCTCTTGCCACGGTGCTCTTGTGTGCAGAGAGTTATTTTGGAAGCACAGCTGCAAAAAGTGAACAGAAATTTACCTTTGCCCCACACTTTATTCAAAATGTGCTGTTCTGCCTCACTGGGGCACAGGAATCACTTCTCTAGGATGACATGGAGTCTTTCCAGCTCAGCAGAACCTCTGCAAGAACATCTCTGTTTACTTTTTTCATTCTCTGTCTTCTCCTCCTGTTCTTTTTCCTCTCAGCTTGACTTTGGAGAGAGCACTTCCAATGAGCCATGCAGGAGGAAGTCAATGCTCTTGGCTGTACATGACAAAATTGTGCAATTATTATTAACAGGAGTGGTATCAAGCTTATAACATGTTCTTTTATCACTTAGACAATGTATGGGATTGTCATTAAGTTCTGTGCACATGTTCTATTAATTATTTCCTTAATTAATAATGACTGTCTTCAGTGCCTCATTGATGCTTTCGTAATAGCTCTAAAAATTTAGATGGTTAGCACACTTGATTGAATTCCTTTTCAACTGAAACTTCCGTGTGGTGTAACCTAAAATGTGGATTTTCTTGGTTAATATATATATTTTTTATTGTGTATGATACTCAATAATTTTATGTTGCAAAAATATCTTGCAAAGTTCCAAATGGGGAAAGATTGATACACTTGCTCTCATGTAGGTTTATGACTCAGCTTCATTAAGGTCTAGTGAAGTTTGGACACCATTTGTGCCTCAATAGAAGGAAAAAATTCCCTGCTACTGGATTTAGCCAGGGAGCTGCAGTTCTGTTATTTCTCCAGGAATGGTATCAGTTGGATCCCCCTCCTCTTAAGTCACTGGCTTGAATCAGCTGGATCAACTTTTTTGGAGTAAGTGGGAGTTAGAGTGGGTTGGATTTGCATAAATTACTTCATGTGGCTGACAGTAGATGATTGAATTTGAATTCTTTTTGTATTATTTTTCTGCTAAAAACTAAAAAATAAAAACTAAAAAAAAAATTATAAATACTATGCCATTAAAATTCAAATATTTTAGTGTCAGGAAAAATACGAGCCATGTCTTATTAATTCTTGGTCTGCTGCTTGTCAGGTTTCATTGTTCTTATTTGGCATTTGAAATTAAAACTTTATTACTTGCACTCTCAGGTCACAACAAATGTCTATCTGATTGGAAGACCCAAAACTTTTCGAGGCTTGTTTCTGATATGAATGCTTAAATTAAAAATTCATAGTTCACTTTCCTCAGCTACTGTGCAACATTCCTTTAAAATTCAGTGTTCCAGTGAGCAATCTTCATTTGATACAATATTCATGGATGGTAATCACAGAAGGTTGCAATGCAGTCAGAGCAGATTTGTTTGGAAGTTCAGTGGCATTTGTTTGGGAGCCTTTGCTGAGTGCTTGTTCCTCACTCCCCGATGCTCTGTGGTAAATTCCCCAGTCCTGTTCTTTGGCATGGGGAGTTTCTCTTGGGCTGCTTATTCTGGCACTAATGTGTTACTCAGCATCCCAAGAGCCCGTCCTTTAAAACTGGGGAGCTGGAGTAGTTTGGCTTTTCTTGTCGTGCCTGCAATAAAACCTGTTTGCTTTGGTTTGATAGCACAGCCTTGCACTGATAATCTTGTTCCTGGTTCAGTCCATGTATCTGTCACTCTGTGGACAGCAAAATTCCTTAATTTAGTTGTCATGGGTTGGATTAATTCAACAGGATTTGGCACTAGTGCTGGATTCAGGTGCAACTATTTATCTAACTTGTGTGCTCTGGAAATCTCTTCTGGCACAAGTGGGAAGAGAAGAATACAGCAAAATACTGTGCCTTTTCCAAACAGCCCTTGATCTTATGATTTGACAAAATTCATTTTGAGAGAGTTTTGTTGCAAGCCTACAGAATGAAATTGGCAACTCATCCTCAGTTCCCTTAGGGTGATATCTTCAGTGATTTATGTAAAAGTCTGTGTAGCTGAATATGTGGAGAGATTATTTTTGACATTCCTGGCTTGGATAAATGATGCATTTTGAATGACTGGATACACCAGTTCTCAGGTGGCACAGATTTTTCCCTGTGTAAAGAATAATGATAGTTAATACATGTTTTCACATTTAATTATTTAAAATGTATTTCTGTTTGCTTTTCTAATCAGAAGTATCATTTTCTTGCTTCTTGAATTTAAGTGATTGTGAGGAGTTTCAAACAGGTGTTTAAAGAACTGCGTAAGGTTGAAATAAATGAATAAAATGGAAAGATTTATTCTGTTCCCCTTTTTGTTCTGTAGGAACTCACCTGTTTCAAGTGCTGGGGTTGCAGAGAGGTTTGGTTGGGAAATTCTGGCAGGACATTTGGGTACAGACCTAGGAATCACAGTGTGCTTTCCCAAAACTTCCTAAACCAAGGCTGAACTCAAGGGCATTTTTATCTCTAGATATGCTCTCCCCTATAAAACTATTCATAGATATATTTATCTGAAGCCAGTATTTACCTGATTCTGGTTCTATTTTTAAAAATTATTTGTTCCTTTTCTATTTCCTTTTGGAATATGTAGCATGGACTCTCACCTCTCCCATCACAAGCGATTCAGCATTTCAAAGGACTTAGTGTTTTCACTGTCACTGCTACATGTTCTACACACAGGCATCTAGAAACTCTTTCCACTCTGCCTGTTTTCTTTCGAATCCATCGTAGACCCTTTTTTAGCTGCCTTGCTCACTAACTCAGCCCTGCCCCTGGTTCCTCAGCAGCTCCTGTGCATTAATCAGGTTGATTTCTTGATCCAATTCGCTTAGTGAAATTGCCGATAATGCCATTTAATTTGAGGCACCAGTACCATGTTGCTTTCCCTCTGACACTCTCGCTTGCTTTTCTTCTCACCACTGGCATGAGCAGGGTCTGGCAGCTGAGCAGCAGCCAACTCCATCTCCTGTCCCAGTGTGCATTCAAGAGAGCTCCTTGCTTTTCTTTGACACCCACCTACTACCCCACTCCTTCACTGTGGTTTCCTCATCATGGAAATGTCTGCTTGGATTCAATATGCAAATATACTCCAGGAGCTCTGCTCTCAGGGAGGAAAATAGCCCTGGCAGGACTCTGAATAAAACAGGCTCTGAGTTGAATGGAGTGCCTGCTTTTAGGAAAAAGAGGCATTGAAGAGCAGCACATTATGGATGAGGTATAAATGAGTCATTTAAAGCCATTCCTTGTCTCTTTTTTTCTGTGCACCAAATGTGTTTCTGAGCTGAGAGAATAAATGTGACATAAATCTGGAAAGGAGACTCTGGATCATTGTGGCATTGCCTGGTTTCCCTAGCGTGGCAGACTGCTCATGGTATGGTTGCTTGACAGGAGTAAGTTCTTGGTTTGCCTACACACTTGAAACTGAACCAAGTGACTTTCCTGTTTTCTTAACACATGATCAGCAAACATAACTCTTGTTACACTACATACCTAATTCCCATAATATTGTCAGTTGTGCCCTGACATAATGTGTAAAGACACAGAGGATCATTTCTTCAGTAGATGTAAGCGGGTGAGGATGAGAGGTATTCTGACAGCCAGGCACTGGCATTCCAGAGCTCTTTTCTCCACCCTTGAAACAGAAGAAGCTGTGCTTGTGTGAGTTCCTGGGTAGGTAATTTTTAGGAAAGGCAGAATTCTGGCTGAGGCAGAGAAAGCATGTGAGGACACAACAGAGAGATTTCCAAGGAAATGCTTCTGGTGGAGTTGCATGATACCTATTATTGGGAAAAAAGTCATAATGTTTCTTGCTCTTTGTCTTCAGTGGGGGCAGTTTTAGCTTTGCAGTATCAGCTGACCAGAGAGTAACGGATCAGCACTGGTGAGCCTGTCAGGGGAACACAGGTTACGAGCAACATTTCCTAGGTGGACTAAACCAGTTTACACAGATAATAAGGTCAGGACAGGTCCTGGAGTCTCCAGCTGTGGCTGTGCCATATACAAATGACCAAGGGAAAACTAAATGTGTTTCACTCAGCATACAGCTGAAGAGAAAAAGTAGTCTCTTCACTCATGTCCCCCTTGGACCATGCTAGATCTTTGCTTGCAAACAGGGGCTGCAGAAATTAATGTCTGGAAAATAGGTGCTTCCCATGCTTGTGTCTGTAGAACTGTTTGCAAAACAAGTGAGTCCGGGCAGATATACACACTCCTAATCTAAAGAAAGAAATGGTTAAGGCTCATTCTCTTGGTAGATTATCTGAGGGGATTATCTCCCTGTGAGAATCCTGGTTAGCAGTGAGGGCTGCAGCAGTGCCTTTGAGCTGTGTCAGGATGTGTGGATGTGCTGGCTGGGCAGCTTGGTTGGGATATGTTGGCTTTTTGTGAGAGTACGAAGTCCTAAACCACTTAGCATAATTAGTTTAAGTAGTGGCTAAAAGAAATAAATCTATTACACCACAGTGATTATTTCCTGATTTTTTAAAATACTGAGGTCCTGATATTCCCTTGCTGTGAAAGTTCAAGAAGGCATAATGTGCATTTCTGACATTCTTTTCTACTTTTTAGAAAAGACTGATGAAAAGGAGTGATGTCTGGTGAGAGTAGAAATATTAATGTGTTGTTCAAGACAAGTTAAAACAGAGAAAGGCGAATGATAGCAGTGAGTCAGCCTTTCAGAGGAAATAACTAGTACAGACCTTTAGTCTGGGTGACACTATCACAACTCACTCAACTAGAAAAGTTCTGTACCAGAGGCCTTTTCTGAAGATGTCAGAGAGATAAAAATGCAAAATGTAGTAGCCATATATACTGAGAAGGATCAAGGGAAGATTTAGGAAAAACAAAAGAGGTACAAATCTAATTTCAGATGTGAGGAAAATGTTAGACCCATAAATAAATTATAGCTATGGAGCATTTAGAACTGTAGGATTAATTATAGTCTTAATAGAATTCTCAGAGCAAGAGCCTGCTGTGAAGGCATTACAGGGCTAATTAAGGCCAGTCTTGGAAACACAACACTTAAAAAAAAATATTTTTGAATGATGTGGAAATGCTTGTGCAGAAACCTTGCATGGAGTTATGCAACCTCCTGTACAAAGGAAAGGTGGGTGCCAGGGGCACACTCCAATTTCATTTTGTGTGTTGAACATCTATCCTAAAATTGAGGCCTATTTCTATGGAAATGTTAAGTTCGGTTTTGTTTTTCTGACATGTATTCGTATTTTTACTGTCTCCGTTAGTTGAAATTGTTGTTCAGATTGGTCACTGTGAATCTCATGTGGATTTATGGCCTATATGAACAAACTGCAGTTGGAATATAACACCAAATAGTTGGGGGATAAATTTAAAAGCTGCTCTGTTTCAATCTGTCTGGAGTAAGGAGTCATAATTTTTTGAGTTAATTATTTTCTATGAGCAGAAGAAGGACTATTAAAATAGAAATTACACTATGTTTTGTGAACTGGGTAGCAGGGACTGTTTTTCCAGAGTGTGAATTCAATTACGGGCTGTAGTGAGAAGTGTGATGTTACAAATCTAATTGATAGGCAATTTGTTAAGGATATAGTACTCATAGATTTGCTCAGTTCTTTCATCCTGCAAGTACAATATGTTCTTGTGTAATTTTACTCAAGTGATCAATTTAAATTATAAGATTAGAAACAAATAGACATCTGTGGGCAGTATTGATGTGTCATACTCCCAAACCTGACATCCAGGATGGGATGGTGGTAATGATGGTTGGTATAATTATGATTCATTTCTGCTTGTTTGTTTGTGAGAGGTTAAATGATCACAGACTGGCTGGAGTCTGGTGCAATGGGTGAAGCAAGGAGAGATGTGGTCAGAATCATCAGTAAATTTAAAAATAGATTTCAGATTCAGTTGAGCTTACTGAAGACAGTGTTAAGGCTGATGTAACTCAGTCCTCAGCCAAGGTTCATAAACATCCTGTGTTCCTCTGAAGCCATTGTTGTGGTGCTGTGGAAAGCTGACATGCAGAAAATGCTGTAGTTCTGTGTCTGCAGATAATTGGAACTGTGCCACAGTGCTTTTCCCTTTCATTTTGTTTGAGAGTCTAGAATCTCCAAGTCAGGAATATTCGAATATCTGGACAGCAGTTGCTGGGATTAGGTGTTGTTGCTCACAGCAAAAGCTGAAAATCAGTATAAAACCTTTTGGGTTCTAATTACAGGAGAACACTCACTCTGAGATAGAGTTGCACACGCTGCCCTGCTCTGCGGGNTGTTCTCAGCCAAGGTTCATAAACATCCTGTGTTCCTCTGAAGCCATTGTTGTGGTGCTGTGGAAAGCTGACATGCAGAAAATGCTGTAGTTCTGTGTCTGCAGATAATTGGAACTGTGCCACAGTGCTTTTCCCTTTCATTTTGTTTGAGAGTCTAGAATCTCCAAGTCAGGAATATTCGAATATCTGGACAGCAGTTGCTGGGATTAGGTGTTGTTGCTCACAGCAAAAGCTGAAAATCAGTATAAAACCTTTTGGGTTCTAATTACAGGAGAACACTCACTCTGAGATAGAGTTGCACACGCTGCCCTGCTCTGCGGGTTTCCCATTTTCTCAGCTAACATCTGTAAATAACTTTCAGCTTGTCCCTATTGATTCCCCAGCTGCTCTATCTCCCTTGTTGCTCGTGTCAGAGACAGATGAGCCTCGAGGGGAGGGCGAGAAGGCTGGAACAGAACTCCTGCGAACGCCCACAGAGCAGGCAGGATGTTCCAGTTGGTCACCAGGAGGATCCTTCTGGTGCCCGGAGAGTCTGGAAGTTCATCGAGGTCATACAGGTTTTCTAAATATCCATCCTGAACAATTACACTCGAAGAGAGGAAAAACTAAGAGTTTACTGTGTGTTCAGTGGTAAATCGTCTTCCTCTTCCTTTTTTTATTGTGTTTCCTCTCTGAGTGTTTGCTTCCACTCATTGAATTCAGTAGCAAAACTCAAGTTGGCTTAAGCAGAACAAGATCAGTTCCCATGCCAGGAGGAATTACAATGTAGTAATGGTAATCTGACTTTTATGTAATGATAGCATGGTATGTTCAGGATTGTATTTACCTGTGAGGTCTGTATGAAGCTCCTGCCTGATAACATTTTCCCCTGTGGATGTGTTATTATCTGCAGGCTGTGCATTTCACAGTGATATTGGAGGGTCAGTGAACATTAGAACCAGTCTGAGCAATGGACAGCTGTTGGTTAAATAAACATAACTTCCAGGTTTGTCCTCAGCTATTTGGAAGGTGGTAATTCCCCTGGAAACTGGATTACAAGACTGTGTGTTAAGACTTGATCTTGCACCACAGATACCTGCTAGTAGGTAGGAATGCAAATAATCTCTGAGCAGACACTGAGAGCTTTGCTGTGTTGATAGGACGAATGTTTTTAGCTGCAGAACCAGCTTGCCTAGAAAGGCCAAAGCAAAGGAAAGGAGGGTTTGTGAACCGGGGATCGAGGTATATATGGGGAGGCAATCACGCACTTCAGAAAAGCCAAGGTAGAAGCAATGCTGGAGCCCCCTTGGGCCAAGCAGAGCTCAGCTGTGCCTACCAACACTGGCAGGTCCAAAAGCATCGTGTTCAGAGCTGGCTGCTGCAGAGCTGATGGATCCACGCAGAGCGAATCTGACAGATCCCAGCTGGGGCAGCCCTGCTGCACATTTGCACACAGCCTCGGGAGCGCGTGGGCGATGGAGTTGACGCAGCGGTTTCTCTGCATATGTGATTCAGCATTCTTGTGAAATGACCATTTGTCCAGGATACCCAGACATCCAGCATTTGAAAAATCTATTCAGCCACTGCTCAGAGCAGCGGAGAGAGAGCTTTCCTGCTGTAAGCAACAGACAAGTATCCATGCTGGGAGAGCTGGCTGGTCTGCGGAATGTGCCTGGATCCGATGCAGCTGGGACCCAAACACAGCTGTGTGTGAGCTCTACCAGGAAGACACAACAACTGAACATTCCCAAAGTTTTCAGCTTGCATAGAGTAACAAGGCTGGGTTCACAAATCCTAGTCCTGTTGAGAAGAGAAGAAGAAAGGACTTTTGGATGAGGGTCAAATGGAATAATACACCCTTTATTCTTACAGGTACATTTACTTGTTCACATTCAGTTCCTACATTGTCTCTCGAATTTGTCTGTTCATCACTTCCAGCTTGCCTACTGCAGCTTTGCTCTTTCTAATTCCTTTCTCTCTGGTTTCCACTTCCTCTGTGTATATGTAGAGCCCAGCTTCTCCTTTATACACTTGTCCCATGAGAAAGTATTTCTGCAAGCTGCATTCCTTATTTAACACAATTTTTATTTCTTACCACACCACTAGGAAGGTGAGTCCCAGTGCAATTAAGGATACACATGTCAACAACTGGCTCTCATGAAAACTGCAGAACTGAAGGTTTACTGCATTTGTGTTTTATTTTATTTTAAGCAGTTTAGCATCTTGTACAAGTTCCTGTGAAAAGTCAGAGTGTCTGTTCTTGTCTTTCAGTTTCTTGGACACCTGGAATTGTTTGTGTGGCTGAATTCTGTAGTTGAAGTTCCTGGGTGAATGAATAATATGCAATTTATAAAAGGTGAAGCAACATGGATAGTAACCAAAAATAACAGCACAGAGCAGTTTTCCTGGCCTCCATCCGGTACAGAGTCAATGGCAATTTCTTCATTGGCTTCAGTGGGACTTTCATCAAGTCTATTGCAAGAATACTGTACAAGACATCCACTTCAGACAGCAAGGTTAGTAATACCTGAAGTCATAATCATGGGGAAAAAATGCTGGGCTGAAACCAAAGGCCAGTGGAAATCAGCTGCCATGGAAGGCTCAGAGGTTGTTCCAGCACCGTGTAGCTGACAGAGCGACCTGGTGGTTACACCTGAGACACGACCCGTTTAGCTGGGCTGGCTGAATTTCACAGAGTACTTGTGGGACTGCAGTGTTTCTTCAGGAATGGCTGGGTGTGATGAGCTCCCCACACGTGACCTCGAGTGGAAGGTGCTTCAGGCGTCATAGCACTGCCAGCAACGTTGGAAAGCTGCCCTTGTTTTCTAGTTGCACTGTTCACGGTCATTAATGGAGACAAACCAAAAAATCTGTCCGAGTCATTAGCAACAAATTATTTTCCAAAGCATTTGCAAGATGCTAAATGTCTTGAGATGTTTGCAGAATCAAAAGCAAACGCTGAAAGCAAAATAATGAAAATTAAACATTTCCATGCTCGTTCAAGATTAATGATGTCAGGGTTAATCACTGCCATATAAATACCCAAATAAATAAAATAGATTAGGCAAGTATTAGCTGAGTGTTTGCCTGGCTATCTGGCTTTCTTAGGGTCATTAATTATTGACTTTTCAAAACTTGTTTCTAATTGACTTGAAATTCACACTATCAAGGAATGTCTAGAATTTTTTGAATCACTTATCAAGTTTCTTTCCACCAAATGCATATGTAACACAGAGTGATCACCCTCAGATCTGACATACAAGAAATGTGAAATAAAAATTGAGAAACTGTGATTAGACCAATTAGTTTAGAAACACTGCCTCTAAATTATTTCCCTGTCTTAAGAAAAAGTGAGAGTTTAGTGCAGCACCTGTTCTCTAACCTCTTGTACCAGTTGGAAAACAGCATGACCAATGAAGAAAACATTTAGCCTGAAAAAGGGGTTAATTACTTTTTTTTTAAAAAAAGAAATAGCCAGTGGTAACCATAATTCTCCCTCTGAATATTTTGCATAAAGTTTCTATTTATGCGAAGCTGAAAGATTAAATGTGGTGGTCTGTCTTGAGAGTGCCTGGAGATGCCTACATAGCGTGATATTAGATTTAATAAAAATCTTACATCTATGATCAGAGCTGAATATGCCTCACCTCCTAGTCACTTTTGTATTTAAACTAATGTTTAAATCACCTTTCTTTTGGCTTAGAAGCTGATGATGCTTTTGAAGGGTTAGACCGCTGCTATCGGGCAACTTATCAGTGTATGGAAATGTGTGCCAAGAAGTTTAAAATATTGTGTTTGTTGTAAAATGCTGACATTAGGACCTCAACATACAAAACATGCTAAAAAGCCTTCTTTGAGTGGTAAGAGCATGCTCAGTGTTTGGTGTACACATGTATATAAAGCAGTTTATTGCTATTTTGCAATGGAGAAAACTGAAGGATAGACAAAACTAAATTAATTTCCCGCAGTCAGACAATGAGTCAGTGACAGAACTGATAAAAGAAACCACCAGCCCTGATGAGGTGGAGGGAGAAAAGCTGTGGCTCGGGACTTTCACAGACACAACACCAAGCTCAGCACAGATGGAGATGGCTTCAGTGTGGGGTGGTCACCCCTTCTCCAGCACGTTCAGCTGGGACTCAGTAGTGGGGTGAGGCTGCTGCTCAGCCAGGTCTGATCCCTGCTCGTGGCCCTGGGGCGGCTCGGGGTTGGTGTCCACGGCTGTCGGGTCACCTCCCTGCGCACACCCTCTCCTGCACTGCCCTTGTGTGTGCCACGGGGTGGTGGGACAAGGGAGGAGGTGGATAGGGAATGAGGGACAAGGACCTGGTGCTGCCTGAAGGATGTTAGTGCCATGTGCAACAAACTTAAAACCCCTAAATTACTCTATAATTTCCTTTGGTCTTTAAATTATCCAAAACTGTGGCGTTTACTGATCATGACTCAAGTTTACATTAAACCAGGAAATCTTACTTCAGACTACAGCATGGATTTACTTGGCTTCTAGATAACACGTGAAAACAGGTACAATTTTGTAAACAGAGCACTTCAGATTTTTACAATGAGGAGTAATTCACACAGCACATCTTTGTCCTGCGGAGATTTTGCTGTAATTCATTGCACAAGCTCTGTAAAAAGTTAGTAATAAAACACCAGGATGGTGAATTGAAATTGGAATTTTGAAGAATGAACTCAGTAACAATTACTACTACCACTGAATTAATTCGTATTAATATTTCATTAAAAGAAATTCTCTGCCTTTCTTCTAGCTCCAGGTAACTTTTTTCATGAGGTGCTAAGTGGAAATCACAGATCTTAATCAGCAGATGCAAGTGTTTCTTGTGGCATAAAATTAAACGGTTCAGATAACATGGCTAGTGGTAACTTACTAAATTTTATTGTTCAGACAAGTGGAGTGTATTTAATACGAAGCTAAAAAATTTAACAAGTACCCCTTTTTTTTTTTTAATGAAAAACCAATTTCTTTTGCCAGTGGGTAGGACCAGGCTCTAACTGTACAGTCTGTCCCAGTACAATTGCTGCTCCAGGCACAGGATTGAATCCAGATTCTTTCCCTTTTCCCAGGGAAGAGGTAAAATACTTCATCCCTTCTCCATGAAGCAATGCATTTTCCTCTGGGGAGATAGCTTAGCTCATGAATGGAAATGTTATTTTCCACCCTGCAGAGTGAGTTGCAGCAGGACACTTTTGAGTGCATCTCCTGTGCTCTCCCTCCACAGCTGTGGTTATTGGCTGAGTAGAGCTCATCAAAACTGGGAACCAGATTTGTCATTGCTTGGTGTTGTGTGGCAGCCCCGTGAAAACCAGAGTGGATGCTCCTGTGGGAGTACAGAGTCAGGAGGGCCGAATGTCAGTAAAAGATCTATCAAATTACTTCTCCATGGACTGTGTCATTGGATTGATATAATGAAAAATTAATTGTTGAAAAGCCATTTTCTTTCTCTCACAAACCAAACAAACATACTGAAAATTAATGCACAGTAATGTAGCGGTAGCCCTGCTGCCTCCTTTCAAACATCACCAACCCTTGCAGCAAACAGTGGTGTCACCCTCTCAGATGTCTTGCAGTGCCTTTCACCCATCTCTCGTGCGTTATCTGCTCGATAACATCTCACCTGTCTCAGGCACTTAGGCTGCAGCCTTTCCTGCCTTCAGTGATTTCCGTCTGCACGTAATTTCAGTCTGAATCTCTTCTGTCCTCTGCTAGAGCTGATGTTTTATGCACACTATAACTCTCAAAAAAATCTATCCCTGATTGTCTTTCACACTTCCTCACCCAGTTCCATTGCCTGTTTAATGTTTTATTCCTGCCATATTTATTACAAAATGGCATACAGATGCTCTGGTCCTGCATATATTATGTTGCCCATTCTACTGCTTTTTATTCTACTGGATTTAATCAAGTATTGCTCCATTATTCATTCATATTTTTCTCTGGTAAAATATAATCTCCTAAAAGAAATGATCTAATTTTTTTTAAAATGTCTTATATTGTCCTGCTGAAAATTTACCTCTTACTTAATGGAGAAAATTTCCTTGTTTTATGAACTTTCTGCACTTCCTTTGAGTTTCATAAAGAAAAAATCCAACACATTTCAGTAAAATGAAACTTCCTTTGTGGAAAACAATGAGCCTAATTCAGTAATTTTTTTTTTATGGTATCTCATATAGAAATGTTTCATGTCAATTCAGTAAATAGATGTTGATTAATTGCACATTGTGAAACCATCCCTTTTCCCACAAAGTTTAAATTAGGAATGGCTGCTTGGATCAGCAAGTTTAGTCTCCTGCATAAGACACGTCATGCAACTCTCTTCTAGTTTGCTTCATATCCACTAACTTTGCTTATTGTTGGAACAAGACCCTATGCTTCAGAAAAGTGATGCATATTGGTTTTTAAATTACCCAGGGTTGGGAAATCCACCACAAAATGGGTAAATTTCTCCCATGATTAATTAACCTCACTGCTAATAGCATGTGCCTTATTTCTAATCTCACTTTGTGTGCCTTCAGCTTGAACAATTGGTTCTTTGTTATCCTCCTCTTTTTGCCAGAAAACCCTTGACAAACCTCTTCCTTGGAAATCTCTTTGTGATGGTGTGTCAGCCTGAGCAGCCATGCCCAAGAACATTTTAGCATTCTCTGCTTTGGTACCATATCAAGGCTTTTTAACAGCTCTCTCACTGTGCTGAGAGCTGATGTTGCTGCTGGGATGGACCTGCAGCTCCTCCTCTCTGAGCACTGGAACCTGGCCACTCTTGGTCAGCCATCCAGGTGCCACCAGCTCCCTTGGCTTGGTTGCTTTCCAAACACAGATCAGCTCAGAACGGGGGAGAATGGTAACGCACCGATCAATCTCTCCTCATTTGGCTGGGGGCCAACCTCCCACCAAAATCAGCCCTCAGAGAGAGCCACCCGTGGGTGCTACAGGCGCGAAGGCAGCTGGAGCTCAGCCCTTGAGCCTCTCCGTAGGTGCTGTAATTTGTGTGTCCAAGCGTGTTTGTAGGGTGTGAGAGTCCTTTATGTGTCTGAATTATACACACACACCAGCTCTTTTGCACACATATATGGCAAAATAGCCTTTTATGGTAACGGCAGATTAAAACTCAGTTTGATTTCTTGGAACAGGGCATACTTAAAACCTCCGAGGCTGAGTTATTCGGGTATGCCATGTCCTATAGGAACACCCTGGTGGGACCTGTAAAGGCCTCATTTTTGTACACTCTGAAGAGTGGAGAGCTGGTTGGGTGAGCTCTGGATGCTTCTATGACTTGCCTTTGACATCATGAATGTAGAGTAATCACACTTAAAAAATGGAGAAACAAACAACACGCCTTTTCAAAAGCAAACATATACAGACACACATTCCTTATTAATGTAATTTTTAACATTTATTGTTATGCTTAACTATATAACTATATGACTATATTGGGAGGGTATGTGTAAAACATTAGAGTTTAGTAGTAGTATATGTAAACATACTACTACAAATACAGTTTTCCTAAATATAGGACAAGAAACTCCTGAAAACCACTTTTACATTAAAAAATACCCTTAGAAATAGAGCTCTAAATCAACAAAAACCCTCATGAAAAGTCTCTTAGCCATAAAAAGATAAACTTATTTAAAGGCAAGGACAGTGAAAATAGCAGTTTCAAAATGAATACCTGTGTAGAACTGCTGGAGAATTTAAATCAGTGTTTTCTATTGAAAACCTTTCTGATCTCTCAACTTCATGCCTAAGATAATTGAAGGAAAATTAAATTTACCCCTAGGACTGTTTGTAGGAAACTCTTCTAATAAGGCTTATATTTAGCAGATAACAGTGTTTATGGTGGTCACAGCCTGCCTAATAGAGCTGTAATAGATACATTTTGTATTTAATCAACATCAATGAATAATAACTTCTCTTTATTAACTGTAATGCCCCTATAGTTAATTTTAGCTTGTACTGTAGGGATATCTGTACCTTGTTTTTCAAAGACTATGATTTTTTTCTTAAATAACCTGATACAACTCTTTTTATCAAGGCTTTTTAAAAGTTTAGTGATGGCCTATTATACACCAAGTCTACTTTGATTTTGCTTTCAGTGTGAAGCCTGTTTTCACATGTAGATAGATATTAAAAGATTCTCAATTAAGTAGAAAAGTTTTCACATGTAGATAGATATTAAAAGATTCTCAATTAAGTAGAAAAGTTTTCACATGTAGATAGATATTAAAAGATTCTCAATTAAGTAGAAAACCATGGGCAGATAAAATTTGGGAAATGCCTTTGTTCTATGGGCATTATAATTTACAGCTGCTCTTGCACAATTTTCTCAGATAGTCTTATTGAGCTTGTTTTCTACAGAAAATTCTGAGAAGTTACTGTGATATATTTTAGATAATCAAACTACTGTGCACACTCCTTGGTTCTCGAGGACAAGCTCCAATCACCACTGGATGTGGTTACTTTTTATATGTCAGGTTCCATCTTTCTGGTTGTGTTCCATCTTCTTGGCTGCTGCTGTCAGTGGGAGGCACTCACTGCTCTGGAGATGCTGGAGCAGCCCTTGAGGAGGGGGTATCCTGGCAATCCCAGAATTTTGCCTGCCGTGCTGCTGGAGATGGGCAGGAGGCTGGGCAGAATTCACAACCTCCTTGGCTGTCATCAGAGCTGTGTTGAATTTATGGCTGTGAAACTTTTCAAGGTGGGTGACTCAGCACAGTCCAACCAGACAGATTTAGAGCAGCTCTGAGCAAACCTTTTGAAAACTGCAGGAAAACTTGGTAAAACTTTAAATAGGGAGAACCCTATGCTAAAAAATCACAGCAAGACTTTGTCCATGCGCACGAGCACGCCCATAAGTACTGGCATGTTTTTAATACTTTTAATTTAGTCTGCCAATGAGTGAGACTTTTATCCAAGAGATTTTTTTCCAAGAGTCCTTACTTCCACTGATGGTACTGTCTCCAAGAAGAAATAATTTCTTGCATAAGCCCTTGTGTGTGGGTATGAGGCATTCATGGGCTGGCCAGGAGTAGCTGCCTCAGCCTATTGTTGTTGGGTTCTATTCCCATGGTTAAATTGGAGAGAAACTTTTGTATTTATTGATTTACCATTCCCTCTTTCTAGAGGGAGGTATCCCCAGTGTTAAGATCCCTGTCCTGTGAGCAGTCACACTAGGGATGGAGTCTGCTGGCAGATCCAGAGATACCAGACACTATGAGGCTGCTGGAAATCTGCCAGTGTTAGGGTCAGACCCACTCCTCTGTCTGAGTCTCAGCTGATGATATGAGAATCACGACAACCAGATTTATATTTGCAGTTCTAAATTACTGCAAATCCTATGATCTCTCCCTTTGTCTCCAACTTAGCTCTAATAATTCATCTACATTCTTCTTAACAGAAATTATGTTTATAATATAGTGGAAGATAAAGGAGGCCTTTAAAACAAACTGAACAAGTCTTTGAGATTTCAGTTTCACAATCAATTTAAGTGATGCTGTTGCTGGCCTTGTAGCTTGGCCTCATCCAGCGTATGGAAGTGGAGCCTGTGATGTGCTGCTTTTGTGCTTCCTACATTCATGTTCAAGGCAGCCCTTTGTACGACTGAAATGGCAGTTATCTGACTCACCTCTGCAGCTGATATTATGTACCTTTCCTTGCCATCTCTGTTAGAAGCTCCCACATCAATGGAAGGAGCAGTATTATCCGGATGAAATGTGAATGTCACAAGAATGGGCTGTATCAGACCATCTTCTAGTTCTGCATTTTTAGTATTCAGACAACATCGTTGGCAACAGAAGGCAGGCGTCTTCCCTAAGAGAGCTGTTGCAGTTGAAGCAGAAACACTGACGTGTTAGTGGCATTCCAAGGATGTTTAAACTCACATCTCAGTTACATTTGCACTTGGTTTTCCTCTTTGGTTCAAAGGCAAATCAAAGTTGAAGTTTGTCATTATGATATTGTTGAAACATCATTTTCAGTGCTCAGTTTACTCTTGTAAATGACATAAAATTCATGGTATTGGTAATTAATAATATTCCTCTTATTAGATTATTAGGGAACCAGGGAAGTCTGGTATAATTTTGTTAAAGCTCATAGGAAATAACTTTGCTAAAACACTTTTCATTAAAGACCAGAGGTAGTGTAAAGCAATGTGCTGTTAACCCACGTGTGCTTAGCTCTGCACTGTACATGAGTGCAGTCAGAGATGAAGTAAGATTGAAGAGCTTTGGGTTTAATTCCTTGTTTCTCACAGATTTCCCATGTGACTTTGAACAAATCACTTACTCTTTTGCTTCTGTCTGGAAAATGGAGAGAGCAGGATGTTCTTGCCTCACAGGCACACTGTGAGCATGGCATATACTTGGATACTGTGATGTGGGGGGCTGAAAAAGTGTGTAAAGCAGACAGATGTGTTACTGCTCCTCAGCAGCAGTTTCAGCAGAGAACAGCCTGCTCAGGCTTTCCACAGGACTGAGTGAAGAGAATGTGTTTTCTGCCTCCCCTTTACTTTAATTCTTCTTCTTTTTAAAATTTTTTTTTTAAAAAAATCAAC
The DNA here is from genome assembly GCA_013398955.1 of Callaeas wilsoni. NCBI lineage: Eukaryota > Metazoa > Chordata > Aves > Passeriformes > Callaeidae > Callaeas > Callaeas wilsoni. The sequence goes on from VWPU01010522.1 coordinate 60,588, forward strand.
TGTACTGTACACAATCTGTTTATTTACTGGTGTGGATTTGGAAAGTGGTTGCAGTTTGAAGGATGAAGGTATGTGAAGATGTAAGAGAGCAAGATTTTCTTCAATTTGAATTCTGATAAAAGTCGACACGCTTCACATTCTCCCTCACCTCACTCCCATTGTCTCCTGTGGCAGCCTCAAGCATTGAAATTTATTGATGAGAAACACTGATATAGAGACTTATTAAGAGATAAATCAGCACTCACACAGCATCCAAACTGAGCACAGCAGGGACCATAATAGCCAAAAATTAAGCCTATTGCTCAGGAGAATAATTCCATGATAGTGAACTCTTGGCAGTTGATTTTAACAATCATGAAAAGGGATAATTTTGCACAAAAAATGGGTGGCTTCCACTTTGTGCTGTAGGATATGTAACTGGTTGTTTTACCCAAGCAACTCACATGACAATTACCCAACCAGGAGATTTCTCACACCATTGCACTCTTAATTTTACAGAGCACTGGATCACTGCCTCTGCCTCCTTGGGCTACCTTGCACCGCTGCTTTTCTGTGGTGTGCAGTGTCAGAGCAGAAGTGCTTGTCTTGCAGCATAAGGCACTTGACATCGAGACCATTGTCTGTGGCAGTAAAGCCAAAACACAGAAGGGGAACTGTGCTTTTATTTGGCGTTTAGGTGGACATTGCCACAGCAAAAAAATATATGGGGAAGAAAAAAATAAGAGAATTCTATGTCTTGTTAGTACCAGATTAAACTGCTATTAATACAAATGGCCTAAAAAATGTGTGTTGTTTTCCACTTTTTATTCGGTAGCTTGTGAAAGCATGGCCTGATGTTCAGCCAAGGTTGTCCTGAAAGGTGTTCTCTCCAAGTCTGATTCCTACACAGTCCTAACGTGGATGGTGGGAATTTCCTGTATGCACCTTTCATGGAGAGACAGCTGAAGCCTGGAGAGATTTAGTGACTGGTTCAAAACATGCTTGGAGTCCATGGAAGGATGGCTGTCAGTTTGGGTTGTGTGTTAATGACCTGTCTGCCCTTGTACAGAAAATTTGAACATGGACTTCATTTAATTTCTCCCCACAGTATCCATGCCCTCTCTTCGAAGCCACTATTTGAAAAAAATTGTCTATCACATTAATTAGGTGGGATATTTCAGGTTCTTGGCAGAAATTTTTTGAAAATCTGCCAAAGCTGGTATGGTTAAAATGTAATTTGGGCAGATGTCCTTGACATGATTTTTGATAGCCAGCTTGTATGCATTGCAGTGGTATATATAGCTGCCCTTAGTTTTGCTATTTATAGCACTGGTAGAAAACAGTAATTTCTGTTTTCCATGGTTTGGGTTGTATTTTATCTAGCAGGAAGTCTTACAGGGAGGGTTGTGATTCAGTTAAACCTACTGATACAGCTGTAAAAGTGGACAAGCTCTCAAAAGAAGAATCTTAGCAATTAGAAAATGAAAAGTACCAGGAAAACATTAGTTGCTTTTTCCTTCCTGAGACTGAGAAAATGTCTCTTATATCATGTAAATCATAATTTTCTCATGTAGCCATAAATCATTCCATGTTGCTTTGCTGACATGTTCATACTTGTTCCATCTCAAGGCGCTTTTTATTAATCACTATACACATGTGGGATGGCATAGACTGAGATATGATCAAATTGATGTGTTAAACTGTGGCATCAAAACAACCACGAGCTGTGGAAACAAACCCATAGAGCAGGTAACAAATGCATACAACGGCCACTTCACTTCAAAAGAAGTCTTTTAGCTATTGAATTAATTTTACATTTTTGTTTCTTGCTTTACCAGAAATGAACATATCATTCATGGATGTTCTGCTAAGCATTACACCTCAGTAACCTGTAGACAAATGAGAAAGCCTTCTCGAGACTGGAATAGCTTCTTGGCTTGCAGTGTGTGTGGGCAGCACTGGTGTTTCTAATGAAGCTTCCAGTGCTTTAGTCATGTGTAGGACTCCCATGACTGATACAGAAAAAGGGAAGTAGGAAAAGGTTATTCCTTCCTTATTATCAAGTTTGAGGAACCTTTATACGTCTATTCCTTTACCAAGGAAATTGGATGCAGCATCACCTTGCCCAGAGCTTTTCAGGTCCTGTTTTAATTCCAGACCATCTCTTAACAAAATGCCCATGAACCAACTCCCATTTGTACTTGCTGTTTTGACCCTCACCTCTGACATTCCCAGAGGCACAGACACCCCATTTGCTCTCTGACAGCAGAGGAAAATCATGGTACCTTCACCCACCAAGTGTCTCTCCTTGGCTTTGCTGATGTGGAGAAGATGGAGAAGCTGGAGTACAGCTGTGAGCTCCTGGAAGGATTTGAGTTGGATGGTGGGCAAGGGCACCTGAAAGCTGAACAAAAGGTGCTCAAGAACAGGGCAATCACTCAGAAGAGCAATTTGAGCTCCTGCTGAAGAGCTTGCTGCCATCTCTTTACATGTTACTGCTGTTAAAACCCACCACTCTCCTGTGAGAGTCACACCCTGTGTCTACACGACCACAAACACCTCAGTGATGCTTTCTCACCCCAGAGGTACCAGACTCCTCTGCCTGAAGGTTGCCTTGCCTGGTCACCCTCACCAGTGGTGCTAAAATTAGTAATCAGGCTGTAGCCTATGACTGAGCATTCTCTCTCTGCCCTCTGATTTTTCCCTCTGATGTTGTTAGTAAATATTTGTATTACAATATTAATATTTGTACCTATATAAACCCTATTTTAGCAAACTTGGTGAGGCCTTGACCTCCCAGGCCCAGAGCACTCTGTCTGCAGGCTGCAGCGGTGACTGCTGTGTCAAGAGTCACAGCTTTCATTTCAGTGAAGTAATGCCAACTTTCATTATGTCGTGTGAGATTACAAAGAAAGATTGGGATATTTTATTACACTGTCAATCAGCCTGCAGCCTGGCTCTCATCTGAGTGCTGAGCCCTCTCCCCTCTTCCTCCTCAAAGAAGGCAAACAGAAAGCCAGGGCTTTTGAAGATGTTTATCATGAAATGTATGAAGCATGGTGACACCTTCGGATACAACAGAAACCACATGCCAAATCAGCCCTATTGTGAAGTAAAGAGAGCAGGTGGATTTCATGAATATATATATGCATTCACTGGGCATGGCAGATTTTTGTAAAAATGATGATGAGAATAAATCAGTACAAAATAGGTGGCAATTGAATGACTTTCTTTAGAACAGAAGATTTTATTGGAGAAACATAATAATTAGTTTCCACAACCCATAGCTGCAGACACTGACTGTTCTTCTAATGAAAGATGCTGCAGATATTGACTGCAAAAGAATACAGAAAAATTACAGACACTGACAAAAGGGTGTATTTTTCATTTACTAACTTTTCTTCCCTGAATATTCCCTTGAGTTACCTTGTTTTGTTTACAAGAGGCTCAGGGGCGGAGGAGGGTGGTGCATTGCCTACATGGGCAATTACTTTACATACTCATTTCAATCATAATCCATTCAGAATGATAAAAATGAAATCAAATGTAATTTATAATCTAGAACATTGAAACTAGAGCTTTTTAAATATTACAGCTGCAACGTGATTTGACATAATCCCTTGCAGTCATTCAGGCTCTTTTAAAACCAAAACACATTTATCCATAAGTGACAATTACATCTCCACTTTTTTCTTCAGAAAATTTGGTATGTTATTATGGTTTGGGGGCTGATCTTGTGTAAGTAATGAGTGCTGGTTGCATATAAAGCTGTTTATTTTCAGACCCCCACCTACCCTGAACCTGTTCCATACACCGTCATTTGCTTAATGCTGCTAATTAATATGAAAGAACATGCCACTGTTAGGCAGTTCAAAAGAAAGACTTGGAATGGAGCTTAGCCAGTTGTAATGGCTGTCTTGTTAATACCGTTGTCATGTACTCTAAAATGACACTAAACAGTAATTCCACTCTGTGAGTATTATGATATGAGTGGCATTTCATTCTGTGTTTGGAAATCCCAAACCAGCATGAGATGATTGTGTATGCCTCCTCCACACAGGGAGAGGAGTTCCCCTAAACCTGATGTGGAGTGTAATTTCTTGGTTACTGATTTGTTTTATTTCCAAGAAGCCATTGGTGGCAGAATCTCAGTAGCCTGATGCTGAAGTACATCTGTAGCACATTTCTGAGCAAGCTGCTGCCAATCCAGCTTCTGTTTTGTCCACAGAAGCTGATCTCTTCTGTGTTGTTAATTGCTATTATCTTTTCGTCATCTCTTACAATCTGCAATGTCTACTTATCTTTCATGATTTTGTAAAACAGTGCAGCATTATTCACTTTGGCAAAAACGTCTGGGCGTGCTGAGTCCAAAGCTGACAGTGCTTGGAAAGACTGATTTCAGCAGGCTCTGGATTGTGTGTGTGTCGCTCTGTCTGTGCTTCCCACTGCCAGTGAAAGGCCTGTTTGCTTCTGGTTGGACCTTCTTGTCTCTCCTTCTCACAGCAGCCTCATTTCAGGTCTGGCGCTTCTTAAAATTGTATGATAATGGGAAATTCCCACTCTGAGGTTTTCAATTTGATTTAGTTGGATAATGAGGCAAATTCTCTCTCCCTCCTCCCCCGTTGGCTGTGATTTCTTCAGGAACAAAAATGCTTGACTTCTTTATGGAATAAGTGATCACTTTCAGGAACATAGCAGAGGATCAGAGTTCCCCAGCTGGGCTTCAAAATGCCAATATTGATGCAATGAGCAAAGTCCAGTAGAGAAGAAGGAAAGAGGAAACTACAAGGCTGGGGAAATACCAAGTAGTAGGTACTTGATACTAGGTTAAAAGGGTATTGCAATTCTTGGTATTACAAATGCTGGCAATTCTTGGTATTGCCAGAGTCTGAGATTAAAAATCATGAGTTGAATGTTAGAAAAAATAATTTGTTTTTCTGAAAAGACACTGAGTCCTTGTTGTTTTCTTTGAAGTTTCAGATTTCTGCATCTCCTTCATGTGTGTCAGAGACATACCAGTAGTGTTTTGAGATACTTTGAGAGGTGTTCCTGGGGTGCTGCAGCTGGGCTCATCACTTACATCTGCTGACCTGAATCACGCTGCTGTACAGAGTCTGAATTGGCCTTTTTCCTGTGGCATTATATTACATGTGCATGGCCCCGAGACTCTGGGATAGTTTTGTCCTGTTAATTCTATCCAAGTGCCTTCCTCAGCTGTGCCCTTCCGCCTGTTGTAGAGTCATTCTTCTGACCTGCACATGCTCAACCACACTCCACTTTCTCTCTGTGGGTCAGGAAGGCTTTTCCCCTAATACCTTCCTCCAGCCAGTTCTGTCCTTCACACCCACCTCTGGCTTTGGGCTTTGTCTCCAGACTTAGCAAGGTCAGCTACAGAAAGTATCCTTTTTTCCCAACCTGCTCTTAACAGAAAGCTTAGGGATAAAAGCTTTACCTGCTGCTTTTGGTTGTTGACAAAGAGCAGAGTAGAGCTGATGTGCTGCTTGTCCCAGGAGGTGTGGAGAAGTGGGGCAGGCAGAAAAAAGCAAAGCTTAAGAAGACATGAATAGAGCTGCAGAGATGCTGACCATATAAAGAAGAAATGGGAAAAATCTGATAGATCTTTTGGATTCAAGTTCACCCTGGCCAGCAGAACTCTGTTTACAGGGATGAGAAATAAAAGAGGCTGAGAGGAGTAAAGACAAGAGCCCGGATTTCTATATTTACAAGTCTAAGATGGGCCCTGAGTTAGTACTGTTGTGTTGAGCAAAGAAGGGAAAGAGATCGTGAGGAATCTGCAGATTTGTGTTCCTTTATTCTACAACACAAGTCCACTCAAAAGACAAACATTTCAAAGCAAAACATCCAGACAAAATCATAATAAGATCAGTCTAACTTGGCAACTGGCTTAAATCTGGTGGAGCTATACGATTAGATCCCTCAGCTCAGCTCTATACTTAATTAATTTGATAATAGTGGCGCTAATTATCATTCTTTTACTCACTTGCCCTTATTGCTGCTTCCTCCTCCATGTCTCTTGGTTAGTGAGTGTATCCTTTGCAGAATGTAGCACAGTAGAAGACAGCAAAAATGACTGAATAGGAAAGAAGACAGAAATAAACTTCACCTGGTAATGTAACCCATGTTTTCAGGCTTCCCACATGGTATGCTTAACTTTCTAATTTGATCATATTTTTATGTTTTGAATATTGTATGAAGTGGTTTAGATAAAAATAGAATGAGAGCTAAGTTAAGTGGAAGTGTATCATTTGAACTAGTTCAGTCTGAAGACTGTTTTAGCTGGCGACATAGCCGGGTTTTGTTATTTTTAAAATCTTTCTGTATGAGAGAAAAGCAAGACAGTTTGGCTTCAACGATTTGGTAAAAATCCTAAGTAAGTTAAAAGCGGCAGCCATGTCCCTGTAAGTTGTCACTGTAAATTCAAGGTTTTTTGTGTGAATGATCTGTATTGTTTGTAAAAGTGTGCACTTTGACTGTTTTTCTCTCAAAAGCATTGAAAATGGATTGTTTTAAGTGCAGATATAATAATAATTCATTGCATTTCTTTATGTGTACACAAATGGATGTTACCCTGAGGACTGTGTGCCATATGCCCAGTGTAAGAGGTTAGGTGTGGTAACATGTAGCTCTTAGGAAACACTTCTGGACAGGATATTGGGAAGACTAAATGAATCCATACAAACAAACTTTCACTCTCTTTTGCTGGAAGATGTAGAGATACCTGTGTCTTTGCTTTCTTGCTAAGGTACTATATCACATTTTGTCTTGTTTCTTCCTGTGTTTCAGAATCAATATTCTATCCACAGTTTCAGTTTTCTTATCTGCTGTATCTTATCTGCTATCTTTGTGGAGCTGGACAATGAATTCAGTCCTGACAAGTATTTGCAATGCAGAGTTTTTTAATAATATAGTTTTGGATGAGTATTCAAAATAACAGCATGTCATTTTAATGAGAGAGTCTCAGGGTTGTCAAGTTACTTTAAGAAAACCTAAAGCACTGACTGGCTTTATTTTTTTTCATAATACCATACTGAAAAGTACCTACTAAAGGCCATTTGGAAGAATTCCATTTGTGTTTTGTGTGGCTCTTACCCACTAGAGAAACTCTACTTACAGCACCTGAGACCTGTTAAAATAGGTGCTATATCATCCTTCCAAAAAAAGGCAACGCAGAGAAGACAAGGGAATGTTATTTTCATTATTTTATGGATGGAAAGACAGGTGCAAAAAGATTGTGGATTCTTCTGAGTCATGCAAGAAATATGTTGTGGAGTTTGAAAGTAGTCTGATATATTCCAAATTGTAGCGCAGTGGCTCAAACCAATAGTCTTTGATTAGTGGTAACAAAAGTGGCATTATTAATATCAAGTTGAATTCATGTCATCATTTTCCCAAAAATATTTAAGAGAAAACTCAGGCAGAGAATGTACATTAAAGCAAGAACAGTAGCAGAAAGCAACAGGGAATTATATTTTCTGTTTTAAAATATGAAGGCATAGTTTTTAGAAAATACCTCTCATTCATACAGGTACAGAGCTCTGCTCCTTGTGTGTGTAGCATTTGTTTAGTAAACAGTGAATGTAAAAGCCCTCCATAATAAATCTTCCAAAAGAGCATTCCATTTCTTTTGCGCCAGTTTCTCTGGGGTATCATCTGGTACGCAGACACGTGTGAGAAGTGGGATGTATTGGAAGAGGTGCCCACAACAACAGAGTTCATGCAGATGCCACATACGGAAGTGAACTCAAAAGTTGAGTCAGCACAGGACTGAAAGTAGGCTAATACATAAGTTCTACACACAGGCTCATTAATTAGCTTGGGCACAGCATAAACTGATGCAGCTTTTGGGGTTCAATCTCCACAACAGGGCTCAGCAGGGGCTGATGCCAGCAAGGGCATCTCTGCTCTCTTTTTCATGGCACAGAGCAGACACAGGTCTATTTTCTTCTCAGCCTGTGCCTTGGGTGGGTGACAGAGGGACCAGTATCTTCTGAGAGGCCCTAGGCCAGGCCTGGTTTGCAATAAACCTTCATGGTCTTGAATTATTGTATGGCTCCTGATTTTGAAGAGGTGTGAGCACTAACATCTTCAACTGAAGACACTAATGATGCAGGTGCTCAGTGCACCTCAAAACAGTTTATTCATTTAATCAGTTCTTGCCAATTCTTAGCACTCAGCTTCCCAGGACTGCCTTTCTAGCATGTCTAGACTTATTCACAATCCACGCCTTTGAAGATCATTAACACTACTGAGCAGACGTGTGGGATTGGAGGTGGGTATGTAAAGAGAGTGCTCTTGTTTCTCCATGCCTTTTGGGGGCTGGCATGAAACGTGATTTAGAACCTTGTATTTTGGAAGATGATGGGTGTAAAACCGGTCTCTCAGCTTACATTGGTGGGGTTGTTTGAAGAACGAGTTACTTCCATCTTTATACCCAAGTCTGACAAATGAAACAGAAAGTGCCACCTTGCTTTATTGTGTTTTGGCTGACTAACCACTGACTAACTGGATATGAGCAAATACCTTGTGACCTCACTCCGATTTTTTAGAACCTCTCAGAGAAAACATGTATTTAAACTGTTTCTCTCAGTTTTCTTTCTGACTTTGAGATTAAGCCAGCTAAATCTGCCTTTAAGATTTATTAAAGTTGAGTGGACTAACTCAAGAATGCTAATTTTGAAATGATCTGGAGTTGATAATTCAGATGTGACTGAATCATGATTAGGGTAATTTCTTTAAGGACAATGAGGTCTCAGGCACCTTATGCTTATGTACAAGCACAAGGAGCAAGAACCAAGCAGCAGGGAAGAGATGCTAGAAGGTGACTCTATCAGAGGACTTTGTTTAACCTGTGCCACACCACAGAGAAGGCTGAAATTTTTCTCTCATTACAGACTGGCTCTGTTGAACCGTGCTTTACAAGAATAGAGATGTATTTTGCAAAGAAAGTTGTTGGTGAAAAATTCTCTTGAAGATTTTTCAAGATTGATTTCTTTGAAACTTATTTTTAGAATGTATCTCCTGTCTTACTTGTCACTGGGAGAGTCCATATTGGTGAAATACTACCTGTGCTACTTCCATACAGGAAGACATAGCTGGCAGCACTCAAATAAATTTTAAGACTTTCTCCTTTCTTCATAAATGGGACAAATTTTATGGCCTATCCTTCCACTGTTTTTAAACACCTATTCTGGAGGTTCTGGACTGACTGTGCTTGGGTCTCATTTGAGCTTCCACACACTGAATAAGATGTGGAGCAACCTATGATAAAATTTTAATGAGCAGCACAGTCATACTATCCACAGGCATAGATCACACAGCCCACGTTCGTGGTTAGAGCTACACACATCTAAAACAGATGCCTTTTTCATCATTGTCTCTACGTTACTCTTCTCCAGGGATATAAAATAGCATTTAAGAATTCTCCCAAGGGTGCATTCCTGGAGCAGATAAGACAATTTCTTCAGCTAGATTGCAGCTGTAATTCTTTTCAATTGTAATTGCCGGCTGGAGAGGTGCCTGCAGGCCAGAGGGATGCTGTTCTTTACATTAGTGCCTTTGAAGAGAAAAGGAAATATAAACCCAGTGGTTGTTTCTGAGTTTTTTTTTTTTTCCCCAGGTGTCACCATGTGAACTCAAAAAGAGCAAAGCATCTTAGTAAAATAGAAAATAAATAATAATAAAACCACCCCGGCTTACTCCTTGTAAAAGTCTCTTTAGGCTTACACATTTGTGCTGGGAGAGCTGTCCCACATTTGGGAGGCTGTGCTGCAGCCAACTTCTCCTCATCACGGCGTACTCTAGGTGGGAAGATAGCGGGCTTCTCCCTTTACTGCTCCTTTATTTCTGTGTTGCTTTGTTTTTATGGCAAAGAATGAAATGTTCTCTCTCCAAACTTTCTGACATTCGGCAGGGACAGGGGAAGGAGGTGCCATGCCAAAGCAAATCCCTGTGCAAAAGCTGCAGAGGATGCATTATTTTTAGTTTTTTATCCTAAGAAAATCTGTGAGATGACAAAGTCATGCTGCAAGGGCTGTTTCAAAAGGTGGCCATTTGCATAATGACAAACGGAATCAAATAAATGGATGTTGTGTAATTTAACAATACTTAGCAAAACTGTGTTGTGCCAGGTCTGCACTGCTGTAAGTTGACTGGATGCAGGTGCAAAGATCTGTGCCAGTCCTGAGGCAGAGCTGAGGCCAGTGAGAATTTACAAAAAATCCTGCCAAGTATAATATTTATTAATTTTTCACTTGCTAAGGGACAGCTCTGTAGCTCATTGCTGTGTCACACTGTTTCCAGGCAATCCATACTGCGTGATGGTCAGTTGGATGCCTAAGACTTGGCCTGAGGAGCATTTTGTAATGTTGAATATGGAAAGGGAAGGGCAGGGCTGCTGTGTGGCCACACAACAGCTCATGAGGACCATGCCCTGAAGTGAGGTCTTGAACACCTTCATGGCTTTTCGTGTTGCAGATCCATGTCTGGTTGCTGGGCTGTGCTCGAGCGTTTCCCTGGAACACTGATGAGGTTTTAGGTTAGATGTAAGACTCACTAGGTGAATTTTTGTTACCTGTGTTAGGAGGTGATCAAAATTCTGGCCTTGGAGTGTGAAAGGATGTAAGACACTTTCAGAATTCGAAAGAGAATCCCAGAATAGGGCCACTTAATAAATGTCACATTTTCAAGAAAATCAGGCATTTGTCTTTCCTGTTGCAGTCAATGAGACCTTCTGGCAATCTGCCCAATTTAAATTTGGGTTTTAGAAATATTTACACAGGTTTCTATTTTTAATAAGTTTCATCTTTATTCTTGTATCAACTATTATATTAACTGCAAAAACCCCAATCTTTTGAGATCAGTTAAAAACTGCTGATTTGACAAAAGCTGCTTTCCCCATAACACTGCATGATGTGAGTGTGGTTAAATCCAGTGGCCTCGTTCTGGAATGAGAAATAGTAGATTGCACATGGCATATCCATTTCCCTCAAAGCCTGATGCAGCCAGCCTTGGGCTCATTAATCCACAAATACATTTTCCCTGAAAAATGAGTCTATGTAAATTTTAGAGCTCAAAAGTACAATTCAGCTCTGAAAACAGTTTGAGAAATTCACATGAGTAGTTTGAGGGATGAGGTTAGTTGTCATTCCTCAGAGAAGAGGGTGTTTCTTTACTAATAAATTACAGTGGTGGTTGGATTTTTCATGAAAATTAGCAGTCATGTTGTTTCATATACAAGAAACTTCATCAGGAATGTTGGTGCTGTGAAATGAGTGTGAATTTAGCTTACATAATGGTTCTTGATATTCCAGAATGAGGATTTTTTACATCTTGCAAGATGAAATTGGTTCAGTTGCCTGTTTACTGTAAGAGATTTATTTGCAAGATACAGTAGCAGTGGGCTGGTTTGCTGAGTTTAGTCTGCATTCTGAAAGATTTGTTGGTTAAAGAGACTGATTAGAGGGTGGTCTAGAGAATTAAGAAATGTACGATGAGATGAGGTTGTTGTCTTTAGTTGGCACTTCGCATGTGCAAAACAGAACAAAAATACGAAACCACGTGAAAAAACTTAAAATTTGCACACTCTAACTTTTCAAGGAAAAGCATAGCTATAGTCACCAATCCCAGCTGAATTCCATTTGGAGAATGGAGAATGCTCTTTGGAGAATGTTAAGATTTTTATGTCAGGTGGATGTGAGGGGAAAGCAAAAAAGTCTCTACCCGTTTATACCAGCAGACAATGAAAAATGATTCTCTTTCAAATAGATAACAACCTTACCTCATCCCAGAAATACCTAAAATGGTCTGGAATGGCTTTTCATTATCTAGCTTACGCATCTGAAAAATGAAAGGCAAGAAGAATAGAAACAGGAAAGCACTTCCTTTTGATGGATGCAGTTTCACTTCCAACGGCACTCTTGCAATGCACATTCTCAGACACGTTGGCCCAATAATTTTCAGAGCAGAGTCCTTGGGGGGTTTTCCCAAATAACTGCTACATGCATTAAGAGGAACTAGTGCTTTTCTCCCTCTTCTCTTTCCTGAGGTACATACTTGTGTGCAGGATGCTTTGCCCAGATTCTTAGATGCAAGATAGGCAAATACATACCGTAGCTGAAATTTGCCCTGCAGTGATGCTCTGTGAAAACTGCCAGCACAGCACCTTATGTTGTGTAAGGCCAATTTTAGGTCCTTTATGTGGTTCCTCTGTTGTACATAAGAATTTATGTAGATTGTTCCACTGGGGTAAATTTTCTTTATTTGCAAACAGAAAAGATTCCGATTCCCTTGCCAATGCAATCGCAAGCCATGCTTAAGAAATGCTACATCACACACTCCTGTTATAGTTCATAAAATACTAATGTCATCTTCACTGTCATTATTTCTGCCTTGAATGCTGTGGCTGTGGCTTGGCACTCCAGGTTTTGATAGCAGGCAGTTTGATGGGATGGGGAGATGAGGTTCTTGGGAGAGGCTTCTTTCTACAATACAAACTCCAAACTGATGGCTTATTAGTCAAAAGATATCAAAATAGCCCTGTGGTTTCTTTGACACTGAACAAAGTCCAGCGGAAGTACCTGGCTGCTCTGTGGGGATAAAAGGAGCAGTCAGGGGTATTCTTCAGCTCCGTGTCCACCCCAGCAACCCCCAGTTCTCTCTGTTGGATCAAAAAGGAGGATGGGAAAATAAGAAAAAAAAATCCTGCTAATAAATTATGCTACAAGAGCAGCCAATGTGTAAGATTTTACAACCATAAAGTTGGTTTATCCTTGTACTTCTGCCCGTTACAGAACTGTAAATTGCAAAGGGCAGAGACCCTGCAGATCATTTGGCATAACTGTACTTTGATCTTGTTTAGAACCTGGGAGTTTCTTTGGGCACTAAAATTAAGGATTATTCTTAGTTTGACTGACTAAAGACATGACCCTTTAACATATTCTTTGTTCATTTAGACTTAATTATTTAAATGCCTAACCTCTTTGTACCTTACAAAACCATTGTTTTGGGAACATTTTATTGAATAACGCAGCAAACCAGAAAAGTTTATTTAAAACTGGAAAGATTTGGACTTCATCCAACTTCTGAGTTTAGCCTGCTTGCTTGGAGAGAAGATCAGCAATAATAGGTCCCACATGGTTAAATACTGGAGTGGGCTGACCTTGGCCAGCTGATATTAGCAAATGGTAATAACTGGAAGTTCATGGACCACTTTAGGGAAGGCTGTGTGATACCAGTGTGTTTAAGGAATGGTATAGAAATACTGCAATTATCTGAAATGGTGTGGAAAACGCTCATGTCAGGAATTTGGATTTGATCTGTCAAAGATGCAAATACTGACTCAATGTTCCCATTGTAATTGCAATAAAAGTTTGCTACATGTTAAATACTTCAAAGTCATGCATACACAAAACCCAGTCTGAAGCAGAATACATTTGCACTAAGCTTTGTGACCAAATTATTTTTCAAACACATGAAACTGTTGCAATTAATACCACAATAATATTTAATGGTAGTACTGTCAGGCGTTTTATAGGCTTCTAAGGTCTTCTTCATTCCTTTCCTGACCCGTTTTGTGTGTCTGTGCCTCCTGCTTTGCTGCCTGTGTTTGATGTGAATGATGCTGTGAGAGAAAAGCAGGAACTGCAGGCACTGGATACTGGGCTTAATGTTATAGTGGGTGTGTGTATAAGAGAGAACAGGCTATGAAGAGACTCTGGACTAGGTATACTGGAAAAGAAGAACAATGAGCAAATGCACAAGACACAAAGGGTGATGTTTCCATGGAATCATCTAGACTAAAAATTACAGGGTTGATCGGCAGAGGTAAAAGGATTCAGATACTCAGAAAAGTTAAATGTCTCCAATCCTGCAGATACATGTGCCTCCCTAAGCCTTCCAGATCATGAGAAACTTTCAATGACAGCTGGAACCTGCTAACACCTAGAGCAGTTGTGTTGTATTTTGTGTATTTTGTTCTGTTGTATTCTGTTGAGGATGACAAGAAAATTTCTCCACTTCCACCAATAGGTTGCAAAGTGCTTTATTTTTCTATCTTTCTGTGCTGGCAGAGAGAGATTATAAAGGACAAATGACATATTTAATTTATCTCAGACACGTTATTTACAAGCTTGTCCAGAGTTTCCTGCGAATTTTATCCTTCCCCACAAATAAATGATGCTGGAGTTCAGCCACTGCTTTCAATTTGAGGAGAATTGGGATCCAACAGAGGATGCAATCCATGGGACAGTAGTTAATACAGCAATTTCTATAGCAACAGCTTCTATTACTCTCCATAGGTGCTCAATGTCTCTGATGGTAGAAGCCTCAGGAGACCTGGATTTGAAGCGTATCTGGAAAGTGGCCATAAAAAAATATATATTCCTCAATTTCACCACTTGCAAGACTTCCATTCTTAAGCTCCAAGAGCACAGTTGTTGCCAATACGACAGACATTAGGAGGCAAAACCACAGGCACACTGATCTGTAGGAGAGTAGTGTAAAAGGCCCACAAATAATGCTGACCTTGTTTGCAAGTAATGGAAAAGGTCAGTGCCAAAAGCAGCTCCAGTTAGAGTTACAGCTGGAAAAAACTGGCAGAGAACCTGCTGACTGTAGTTTCACACTGCTTAGCTGAGAAGCTGAGAATGACCGAGGATCACTTCCCAACACAATGCTGAGAATAAATGCTGTGGCCACAGGTGGTAATATAAATTTCACATCAGTGGCAGTAAATTAAGTCTTCTGCCCTGGCTATGTATCTGAAAATCATGAGGCTCAAGGAGTCCAGGCTCTACAATTCTAAAATAAATAATCACTACCATGTTTTCACCTAACAGGTTGCAAATCCATCCATTGTTGAAACATTGTTCTGGGCTCACTGCTTCACAAGGCCTTTCTTTCAGGTGTCTGTCCAGCAGCCAACTGACTTAAATCTGGTTGCAGTGTTTTTTAAATCTGTGAAAAGATACAGACCATCACTCCAATACAGAAGTATCTTCTAACAGTAGTGACAGAATGTCACTTCTTCCACACCGTGCCATCTTCCTTGCCAGCACAGAGCGAGTAGTAAAAAGTCAAACTGAGTTCCCTCTTGGCGGGATTTATGTTGCCCAGTTTTAAATACCTACAACATAGATGTCAATGTAAGAGCTCATTATCCAAACTCCCCCTGCAATCAGTGGAGAGAAATGGGCACTTCTAAGGCAGAGCTAATCAATAATTCACCAAAGAAGGTGAGGGAAGGCACCTTTTTTTCATTTGTGGAGTCTCAGGGAATCAATATGCTGGATGTGAGAGTTTCCATTCTTGGTGATATATGCCTCAGGTCTCTAATCCTCTTGTTAGGCAGTTGCAAGTGTTTCAATGTCAACATTAAAACCCCTCCCAAATTAATAACAATGCTATTTTTCTAGTACAAGCAATAGAATGCCTTGTTTACACTTTCATTGCATTTAAAAAGGGTGTTTCAAAGTAATGTGTATATATATAACTGTATTATAGAATGAGTTAGTGGTAGTGCTTGTAAATATTTCTTAGGGCTGTTATGCTATTTTAGAGGCTTTGAGTAAATATATACCACTATCAAGAAGGAGCAGCAAAGTTAAATCGTAGAGCAAGAGGAGGCTTTTATAAATGAGAAAGCATCTGGCTCAAAATGGGAGGTGGAAAAAGAGCATAACCTTGGCTGGTTAAATATAAAACCAGACCATATATAAATATAAAACCATGGGCAGACCTAAGAAGATTTTGAGGAACAACTTGCTGAAGGCATAAAACTGTTGAAGAAAAAAACCCCTTTTCTCCAGAGAAGAGATTCTGCCAGAGGAGATGGACAGCCAATATATGTGTAAAATACACATGCATGAAGAATGACATAGCAAAAAGCTGAAAGAGTTATTTGTACTGGTGTTCACTCTGGAGGAAAGTTTGGTTTTTCTTTACAGTGCCAAGCCTGAAGACCTGTCTTGTGTTCAGGTGCTGGTAGGAGAGATATTGCAATAAATCAAAACGAGGAGCAGATAGAACAGAGATGAAATAAATTTTCTTATTTTTCATTAGAATGAGAACTGGTGCTTTCCTCCAGACATCTGGGTTGGGAATCTCCACTATTTAATATATTCGTAGCTGAACAAAAGAATTGACCAGCAGCAGTGAGCTGACCAGGTTTTCTGGTGTTAAATTAGTTTTGAAGATTTTAGTAAAAATTAAAGCTGAGAGGAGGATTTGGACATGAATAGTTCTCTGAAAATATACCTCAATGCTTTGACGCAGTGAAAAGAGCTAAGAAATTATTGGGAATAATAAGGAAGGAGAATTATATAAAAAATTGCTGTATGCCAGTGTACTCAATGGCACATTCATGTTCTGAGTATGTTTACAGAACAGAGTCATAGAATCACTGAGGCTGGAAAAGACCTCCAAGATCATCAAGTCCAATCTTTGACCAGCATCACCTTGTCACCTAAATCATAGCACTGAGTGCCACGTCCAGTCGTTTCTTGGATACTTCTGGGATTAGTGACTCCACCACTACCCTGGGCAGCCCATCCCAATGCTTGACAATCCTTTCAGTGAAGAAATTCTTCCTGATGTCCAATCTGAACCTCTTCTGGCACAGCTTGAGGCTCTTTCTTCTTATCCTGTCCCTTGTTCCTGGGAGCAGAGCCCGACCCCCAGCTGGCTCCACCCTCCTCTCAGGGATTTGTAGAGAGCAAGAAGATCCCTCCTGAGCCTTCGTTTCTCCAGACTGAGCCCCCACAGCTCCCTCAGCCACTCCTGATCACACTCGTGCTCCAGCCCTTTCCTCAGCTCTGTTCCCTTTTTTGGACCCACCCCAGCCCCTCAATGTCCTTCCTGAATTGAGGGGCCCAGAACTGGACACAGCACTCGAGGTGTGCCCAGCACAGAGGGACAATCACTGCCCTGGTCCTGCTGGCCACACCATTTTTGATCCAAGCCAGGTGCCATTGGGTCTCTGGCCCACCTGGGCACAGCTGGCTCCTGTCCAGCCATGGCCAACCAGCACCCTGAGGTCCTTTGCCAGTCCTTTCCCAACTTTTCAGCCACTTTCACCCAAGCCTTGAGAGCTGCACAGGGGTTTTGTGACCCAAGGGCAAGACCTGGCACTTCACCTGGTTGAATCTCATATGTTTGGCCTGAGCCCATCGATCCATGCTGTCCAGACGTGCAGTCCTATCTCCAAAACTTCAATATAGAATTAGGAAAGGCAGAGAGGATATTTGGAACGGTCAACTATGAATGGCAATGGAAGAGACACTAACAGTCTTAAGACTCTTCAGTGTGGAAAGAGGTGCTCAGAAATCCTGGGACAGACATTTTAAATGGCCAGGCAGTGGTGGAAATGCTCATTTCTCTGAACACAGCACCTCCAAGGCGCCAGATAATCTGGTTGTGCTGCAGATTAAGAGCAAGCAAAAGGAAGTACTCATTTTA
This sequence comes from Callaeas wilsoni, assembly GCA_013398955.1. NCBI lineage: Eukaryota > Metazoa > Chordata > Aves > Passeriformes > Callaeidae > Callaeas > Callaeas wilsoni. The sequence goes on from VWPU01010522.1 coordinate 78,039, forward strand.
CACAACACACAATTAAGTCATGGGATCCATTGCTACAGGATGTTTCGTATGCCAAAATATATATAGGTTTAAAAAATGATTAGACAATTCATGAAAGAAAGGTCCATTGAGGGCTGCTAAACAGGAAGATGCTGATGTAACCTCCAGCTCAGGAAGTCCCCAGACTGCAGATTGCCAGGAGCTGTGAAAGTTGCTGGGGAAATGCTCTTAGAGTCTTTTCTTTGTGCATCTGTTACTGGTCACTGCCCTCCAGGGAACAGGGAGCAAGCAGAGGTTAGTTGCTGCTGTGGTTGTTGCATGCAGCTGGTGACATACTGTATTTTGGAATCTGTGCCTTAGGATATTAAAACTGAAAGAAGAACTGAATTTCATTTTCTTTCTTCCTACAGTTTGTCTGTTTCATGTGTTTCACTCAGTTTTGGTGATGAAACTGGATTCATTTTTCAGTTGCAGTGTGTTCAGATTTTAGTTCTTCAGTGCTACCAAAATTGGAGAGTGTGGATGTCTGATATTCCTGGCCAGTATTGCCAAATACGAAGAAAGAAACGACCAAAAATAAATGGAACAACAACAACAACATGAACAACAACAAGCATATTTCTCCTCATTCTGAGTTCTGGATTAGTCTTCTAACAATGGCTCTATTTGCAATATAGTAGTTGATTTTGGTTCATTGTTGGTATTTAATTGAGCATCTATTTCAAAACAATGCAGGTGCCCATTCCTTGGGAATTCAGCACACTTATGGGAGTTTGGTGCCTATGTCCCTTTCTGGTCAGAGTTTTGGACTCTTCAACTGCAACTTCTCTTAAAAGGTATGATGGGTGTTCCTCCTCCCATGTTGGGAATTCTTCCCTAAAGGCAGGCTTAGAACAGGAAAGAGCAATTATAAAAATTCTATTTTAGGGAAAATCAATCTACATATGAGTTACCCAGAATAAAGCAAGTTCTCTTTCGTTGTAGTAGCCAAGTGTAATCTTTCTATCAGATGGAAATTTAATGGGAAATCAATGACTGGACCATTCTTTGTTCTTTGTATTTTGCTGCCACACTAATGGAATCCCTGAATTTACTCAGCCTGTCTGCCAACTGCCACGTCCATGGAGGAGCAACGCAGCCGGGAAATCCAACCCCAGGAGACAAATATCAGATGGAACACACTGACATTTAGACACTCTATAACTAATTACAGAGACCTCAAGAATAACTACAAATAACAAGCAAAATAGCAAAGGTTTTCAGTAATGGCTTTGCAAGACAGACTCACAATTGGTGCCGGAAGTTGATAATTTCTAATTAAATGAAGACTTCGCAGTTTTCTGTGGTTAGAACTGTAGGTTGATATCTTAACAAAATTTCATTTGTCTTAAGAAGATGTTCACTTTAAACCAACATTTAGAACCTTAAATAGCAAGTATTGTACTTTCCTGGGTAATCTATTGCTTTTAACATTTATCAGTCATGTAAGTGTGATGTGATTAGCTGGAAAGGACCCACCAGCTGAGGTTAGCCAGCAAATTGCTTTTTTTAGTAGTAATTTCTATTCTTAGGTAGATGAATAAAAGAAAGGATGGAATTTATTATTACCATTTCATTTCAAATCTATGTGATGCTCATATTTAAACTAAGAGCTTTTGTATTTGAAAGAAATGGAATTGGAAACATATTTGCTGTAGGAGTAACTTTTATCCAAGTTAGAGAAATAACTATGAAGCTCAAGGGAGATTGTGTCTCCTCATAGTATTATTTTTTATGTTTTCAAATTGCTGCAAATTTTAAATGTTTTTTATTTCCCTGAATAAAAGATACTAATACCAAATTGATGTTCACTTTGATAAACCAGCAGGTATTTTTATTTACAAGAACAGTGTTTTATTTGTGCTCTTCTTCACTGATAAAGCTCCACAGAAACATAGATTATCCATTAAAAATCTAGCTGTATTTTTCCTTTCCATTATTCCTATTAGAAATTTCTTTCAGATTTTCGCTGATTATTAGAAATATCCTTCAGATTTCTGGAACATATTTATGATTAATGCTAACACTGTCTTTTTGCTTAAGCATTTCTTCTTCTTATGTCCCATATGCACATCTGGAAAAACTAGCTGCATCTTCTCAGCCTTTGATTTTGCGTAGGTCAAAGAAATCCCAGTTCTTAAAACTACTTCTAAAAATTCTCAAGACAGATCATTTGCCCCCTCACCCATCTGAGCAGGGTTGTTTTTTAATGAATGTGAAATGATTTTTTTTCCTTAAAACCAGAATTGTTCCATTGTCTAGATAAATTCTGCTCTGCACTGTGTGCCTGCAGAGCCGCTGTGTTCATCTGACTTCGGTGTCATGTTTTTCTTTGCACAGTACTTGATGAGGTTTGCAGAAGGGGACTGAAGTGCCTTCTTTGCATTATTTTCGAAGATGTGGTTGCTTGAGTGCCCAGATAGTTCCTAGTTAACATGTTTCAGCCTTGTAGCAATTATGTAGTGACAATTAACTTTTCAGATATTTCTGTATATTCCATTGACAGGCTCTGAAGTTTCTATGGAAAACAATTATTAAGAGCCCATCAAAATAGCTTATAATTGCTCTCCTATGTCTCTGTTGTTTTTTCTTTTGAAAGAAAAACTATGATAAAAATCATCATGGTACATTATTCAACTGTGCTTTTTAATAATCTAAATACACATTGATGTCCATCCCCTGAACTTAGGTTGTTACAATTGCATAGAAAACAGGTGTGTCCTGAGGCTCCTCGTGGTCTTTGCAGCCAAACACTTGGCCAATAATCACCATATCAGTGATAAAAAGTGATGCTGGCTCCTTTCTGCCCCTGGTAGGACACGCTCAGCTCGTGGCTGCACCACCCCACAGTGCTGTGAATCAGCCTTTTTTAGAGCAGAGCATGGCATTGTGGGGGCTCTGCTGCAGCCATGAAAACTTAAAACACTTGTGTGGAAAGCAGAGAATATATCAGTGTCAGCCCAGTCTGCAACAGCCTCGCTCGGCTCTGGGCCCCACGCCAGATTTCACGTGGTTTCATTGCTTCTGCCTTGTAATGGATAATAGCACTGCTGTGACCAGCTCAGGAGGGCTTCTGATTTTAAAGTATGGGCTGAAACTCTGCCACAGGGTCAGAGACACTTTAGATGGCCAGATTCTATTCCACAAAGCAAGTTACTGATTTCTTAACCTTACCATGAAATTTCCTTTCCTTAGTGTATGGCCAATGTTACAATTCTGGTTTTAAGAAGAAAAATTATTTCATATTCATTAAAAAAAGCAACAAACCTGCTCAGATAGATGGAGTAGCAAATGATCTGTCTTACAAACTTTTAAAAGTTTACTTAACTACTTAGTGTGAGACCAGTGAATTAATTTAATAGGCAATATATATATAGCCATATTACCAATTTGCTCTCTACTCTTACTTAGACAAGCTATTTCCTCTTTTTTCAGGGTTTTTGTTGTACTTATCCTCCAAATCAAAATCTAAACCTTCCCATAATTGGGTAGATCATAGATAGTTATATGTGGATGTTTAGGTGTGTCCTAGACCAGGGCTCAAACTTTTCTTAGAAAAAAAGTGAGAATATTCTGTGAGAGGCTGTGCATCAATGAGGACAAAGCCTGGCAAAATCTCCATCAGTTTTGGTGAGACTGAGATTAGATACTAATAAATATACTAAATATTTGGATTTCAGAAGAGATATGAATAGTTATTGATAGAGGTATTTTAAGGAAAAAAATTACTGAATTTTAAAGAAAATTAATATATTTTTCAGTATTCTATTTAACCTTTTTTCCCTGGAATTTTGCCAAAATCTCTCCACCTTACTTTTGCTAAAGAATGCTAACTAATTTATAAAAAGGAGAGAATTTTTTGTTAAATGACCAGGTTTTAGAGTGCTTTCTCTAGAGTTTCCTGTGCCAGCCTCTTGCTGTCTTGCCCGGTAATTTTGATGAGACCTTCTCTGTATGGTAACTGTTTTTTTCCTGAGCAATTTGCTTTTTTTCCCGTGCACCTTTTCTTTTGCAGTGCTCGTTTCTTGGGAAGTTGTCTCCAATTTGGGACTCCAGAGGGATGTGTGAACCTTTCCTCGCACTCTCTGTATTTTACAGCCCCCAGTCCCTGCTGTCTCCTTTCCGTGGCACCACAGCAGCTTTCCCGTGCAGGTGAGGGTCAGAAATGGTACCCGCAGCCAGGTTTGCAGGTGTACCCTGTGCCACCCGAGCCAGCAGCTGGATGTGACAGCAGGGAATGCTCTGCTGAGCCTGAGGTGCTCCTGAGGTGGTCCTGGGATGATGTGGCACTGGGACATTCAATAAAGTAGGTGTTGCCTGATACAGTTATTCAGATATATATATACAGATATATATATACAGATATATATATACAGTTATATATATATCCCAAGCAGTTATTCGTGGTTTTAATTTGTGGGCAGGGTTTTAGAAAGGGGTTTTCTGTGGTGCCTGGGCTACAATTGCTGAGCTCTGCTCCGAGGGTTAACACAGCCATGCCAAAATCCCTGCAGATTCCTGGACATGGGAACAGGGAGAGTCTCCTGGTGCAGCCCGGCGCTGCAGTTTCCTGAGCCTGCAGGGAAGGGAGGGGACGGGAAGGGAACATGACTGCCAGTATCTTCTGCTGGGAGGCTGCCAACAGGAAGCAGCTTTTTAATTTTTAAAAATTCCTCTGCGGAAGGCTCGGCAGTTCCCAACCATTCCAGCCATCTTTCTGGGAAGCAGAGTCCTTCCTCTGGGCAGTCTGGAGGAGAGGCTGTGGGCTGTTGCTCTGGATTTTCCTCCTTGGGAATCATGACTGTGAGCTGCACAGAACTGTGTTGGGCTCCTTTAAGAATATCTAGGTTGAGATGTGTAGGCTTCTATTTTATTTTAGGCTTTTCTTTTGCCTTTGATTAAATTTTCCTCCAGTTCTTGAGCTGCTCTGCACCATCCAGGCATTCACAGATGGAGGAAGTGGCCAAGCAGTGCCTGGAGTGAGATGAGGAGATGGAGGTCTCCACAGCAGCTCCTCCCTTCCCTGCGGGGTGACAGAAGAAATAGATCCTAGGGTGCCCGTAGGCTGAAGCTGTGGTTTATTAAAGTAAATTACCTTTTTTTTTTTTTTTGTGTTATTTATTATTATTCTTTTGCTCAGTTATCAAATTGGAAGCAAATGGTGGAAGAATTTGCTTTGCATGTAAATGAGAAAGACTGAAACTACTTCTCTTCACCATGGCACTTTGTGTACAGTTTCCTTAAGCCCAAATGGCTAATCTTTCCATAATGAACTTGAGGATGTCTTTTCACACGAGTGGTTTCAGTGACTTTAGTGAGATTTCATGCATTAATAGGCAAGCAAGATTTTACCTTTGAGAGCACCAAATCCTTTTGGAAAAATCCTATAATGTTTAAGTAGAAAAGAAACCAAAGAATTTATAGATTAATGACTCAAGTCTAAAGAACCTAAGGGAGGGTTTTCATAGATTCTTTGAAACATCTGGTAACATTTTGCTTTAATGTTTTGTTTACATGGGGTTAATAAACTGAGCAGCAGCAATAGGAATTGTAGGGAAGTAAGCAAAGTCCAGGGGAGGAGGCAGTAGAAACCACCCTTATTAGGAGTCTATTAAGAAATAGCAGTTTGTAACACTTTGTTAATGTTTTAATGGGCATATTAATAATTATTCCTCTTTATGAAGTATTTAAAAATGGAATTTCCATATAAAGCACAATCATATATCCTGTCATATTTAAGTGCAGGAATGGAATTTTTGTTCTGTGCTTTAGGGTTTGTCCAAGCATCAGTAAAATTGGTTCTCTTTCCTATTGTACCTGCCAAATGTAGTCAACCTAACCAAAGCAATGTGGTCTTTCTTGACCTATAAATATACTAAATATATTTTGTATAACACTTTGCAATCATGACTTGGGCACGTACCCTCGAAGTCTGGCTGAGAAGAAGGGAGGCTACCTGATTTCTGTTTAATTACCTTATCCAGGTAATATCAGTTTCACTCAAAAGCTGTAACTCACTAACGTGGATCTAAGTTTGACTTTTTATAAGTGGTATTTATGAGGAATAAACCAGCACTGCAGGATTTGGCCTTCTGTGGTGACACAAACAGTGTATTTCAAAGTGGGCAAATGCAAACCAGGAAGAGCAGATCATGTTTGAGAAGACTGTGCTCATATAAACTTGTTTGTTGGGGGAATTAAGCGTCAGTGATTTATTATTCTGCTTGTGCAACACAGAGCACAGAACTACACGAGCCTGTCTGGGAAATCTGCACAACTGCCACTGGAGGAGTGGGGCCTTTCCCCCCTCTCTGCTACAAGGATGAGCAGATGTTAAGCATTGCTTCACTGTTTTATGATAGAGATTTATAAAGGCCAGCAATATGGATTGAGAAGCCTCTATGTATGTTTTCTGTTAGAGGCTGATAAAAGAAATGAATGGCATCTGGAATTTTAAAGAAAAATAAAAATGGCTGCATTTAAAACAGTGGCCATAAGAGCAAAATTGACATGCAGAACAGCGATGGCTGATTCCTGAAAGAATGTGTGGATGGTGTTGTTAATGGTTATCAATGTATGGGAAAAGGAGAACTTGATTTAAAACAATTGAGTAGGGGAACAATATATGAATCAGTAGGAAAAAAGGGAGACCTTGGCTGTATTTCTGAAATGTAACAATTCAGGCTACATAATGAGAACTTTTTTAAAAGAGTGAAAATTCAAATAACTTACCTCTGATATCCTCTCCCTCAGTAATAAATGTGCAAGATGCCTACAAAAATTTTGTTCTCATAAGCCACCAATGAGTACAAGAAAGTATATTGCTAATTTTTCACTCTGTAATGTTTCTAATCATTAATGACCTTCATTATTATTCAGTTATTCTGTTTTAGAAAAGCCCACCAGTTATGCCAATTTATGTAGGGATATATGAGATTCTACGGATGTTTCTTCACCAGATACTAGAATGATAAGTCACTATTTGTTCTTACAAGATGAGAAAAATGATTTGTTACAGATTCAGAGCACTTTATGACTAGCCAGTAACATCTCTGGCTGTACCTGCAAACACGAACATTTGAATCACAGAATTATGAAATACAGACTCAAAATGATGTAAAACGCTGTTCCTGGGTTTATAGTTTTTCCCAGCTGTTTGGTGGAGTGCCCAACCAATCTGTGATTAGCTTTGTCATAAAGACTAAATCTGTGGGCTCATTTTTTGAATCTCTCCTACCACTTTCTAACCAGCACAGTTGTTGGAATTCCTTTATGACATGAATTTTCATTTCCCCATTCACAAGCACATACCCTGTCAGAATCCTGGGGGCCTGATTTAAATGGTTATCAGTGTCACTGTGGCACACAGTCATTTTCTGGTGCCTGTTTTCTCCCTGGCTGAGGATGTGCCGTCCTTATTTGCTTAATAAATGGGCAGTTAAGGGTCTTCATTTTTCATGCTTGCGGCACGCTCATGTTTTATTATTATTTTATTCCTTCTATTTATAGATTTTACATTAACATTTGATGAATTTTCCACATAAATGGCAATGCTTGATGTAGTTCATATCACTCTTAATATGTACAATTTGCATATATTATCCCAAGCAATGACCTAGTAAATGAATTAAATAAGCCTTGGTAATAAGAATGACGTATCTGAGCCCGTTTAGACAACAAAAGCCAATGCCTCACCAAAGCAGGGCAGTACTGAGAAAACACAGGCACTACCTCAGAACATCCTATATATTTTAATTCATCCCAACCTATGCTGCAAAGACACAAACACCTTCAAAGAGCGAACCAGTGTCTCAAATAAACTAGTTAAGGTAATATTTTCAGTTCTTTTAATGAGCCCAAATTGTGAAGAACAAATCCTGCAATGAGTTGTATGTGGTTTTTATTAATTTTGAGCCTAAAAACATTAATTATATCAATTATGTAAAAGCAGCAGAGAAAGAATTGTAATTTCTTGCATTGTGCAAGCCACACTGGGCCCCTGGCTATTCTTCCTTGAGGAGCTGCCACAAAACAACCATTTAAGGAAAAGAGACTTGCACACGTTTAGACTGATGGAGCGGAGAGTTGAGAGAGTCTAGGTAGGTTTCTGTGTGTCTGCTTTGGCTGATAACCATCAGGATACCATCCATTATTCCAGATAATCCAGCCCAGAAAGAGGCATCTTCTGAAAGCTGTAGTGGGATCCATTTGGATTATGGAGCTTCCATAGGATTTGCTGAGACAAGATAATCATTAAGATTTATACCATTCCTGCAAGAAACTACGACCATATGACTTGAATATTACTAGGGAAGTATTTATTCCTTTAGCGATCATTCAGTGTTAATATTAATTTACTATGTTATTAAATCTCTCTGTTGTGGTAATGCTTTTGTTTTTCTTTTCTCACTGATTCATACTTAACTTATTGGACTTGATTCTGGTTTCTCACAGATTCTTACTTTAGCTTCACAGGAGCTATTTGTGATTTACATTAATTTCATGCTATTGGAATTATTCCCAGCAATCTCATTGTGAGTTTTTTTTCTTGTCCTTACAATTGTTTTTTGCTTTGCCTTTGGCAACTATGGAAATGTTAGGCTTTGCCTATAGAAATTAATTATTTCAGGCTAAACTTGGTTTTGATGGGAAAGAAGGTTTTACAGAAGAGTGTACAATGAAGGCATTATACCTGCACCATATTGAGAAAATGTATTTGTACATTTATCCCAGTATAATTTTGTTTGGTGAAATAACTTGTTGGGTTTTTATTAGATTGTTGAATCTTCCACCACTACTCTGAACCTTCACAGTTCCTTCAGTGACTGGAAAGACACATTTATTCATTACCAGTTATATTTGATGGATGTGACAATCTATTTCCCTGGGTGCTCTTGATAAAACTTAAACTAAAAATACAGGCAAGAAAAAATGGTTAATAACTCCTCAGAATTTCAGGGGAACATCCCAAACACCCTTTGAAAGCCAGCAGGTTGGGTGGGGTTTTTTTTAAACTTGGGCTTAATTCCACATAAAGAGCCAGCTTGCTTTTGAATCCAGTTCTCCTCAACCATCTAGGTGAAGAGGCAGCTTCCTCTGCAAAGGAACAATCCCCAGTCTATTTTATAGCAAAGGCAGAAGCTTTTCTGCAGCTGAAATCCCCATATGGAGAACACTTGACTGCCAAATTTCTATCTATTAAGTTGAATAGGATCCAGCATATGTGGCTCCCTTGATTGCAGTGCTGACCGAAATGTGCAAAGAGAAATGTGTTCTCTTAAACAGACAGCTCCTAAGACAATTTGGGCTTGAAGACTTGTAAAATTCAAGTTCCACCTGGATACATGCAATTACCAAGGGAAAAAACCCTGAGCTCTACCATTTTCTGCTCCTGGTAAGATGCAGAGCCTACCAGTGAGCAAAGCAGTTGCTGCATTCTGTACTAGCCAATTTCTCTAGTTTATTTCAAAGTAATCTAAGTCTCTTTTTTTTGTCCTTCACTATGCCTGTCTGATGACAAAACCACATTTCTAACTTCTTAGTGCTGCTAGGGTCCATCCTTTGTTCCATCCAGGGGTAAGGCTTACGTTAGAGACGTGCCACCAGGTCACTTGGGTGCAGGTAGCCCAAAATTGCCACATTATGGACGGTTCAATGCAGAACTGCAAAACCTACCCAAGAAACAGTGGATGCCTGTGGGCAGCTTGACCTTCACCTCTGTTTGTACTTGAGGGATTTGGTTATAGCTGTCTGTTCAGTCTTCACACACACCTTTGACTGGTCATTTTAGACCGAGCCAGTGGGCTGATCAGCTGTACTGACTGGAAGAACTTGCCCAGTTTTGTTGCCTCTGAACCCTCCTTAAAAGGTCTCTGAGCTGAGGGTGAAACCATCTCAGAAGCAATGTCTTAATTAGAATTTAATAGAAGAAATGCAACGGTTGCAACAGCAGCTTTATGCAGTCAGGAAACCTCTGTGGTCAGTTAATTGCTGGCTCTGGTTTGGGAGGAGTCCTGCATGTTGGAATCTGTACGTGCCAGTTATTTCAGAGGAACACAGAGTATTTCAAGAAGATTCAAACGAGTGGTAGCTGCAGCAGAGCACCTGGCACATTGTCCCTCTGCACCACGTTACTGTCGTTGTATGTGTCCGTTTTGTGGGTGTCCAGCACCGGATTTAGCAGTCGTTCTCACTCAGGTGACAAAGCCTGCCTGCACAGTAGCACCTGAAGGGTTTAAGCTTCCTGTTGATTTTAGGGATTGGTTTGAGACCTGGAGGACATTGAACCAGACAGGTACCTAAGTTCAGATCAGTGTGTCAGCCAGGAGCAAAGAGACTGCCTGTGACTGAGCTGTAGTCATTAGAATGTAACTGTTCCAGTTCCTGACCAGGACAGAGATGGGGGGACAGCATTCTCCTTCATTGCTACTCCATTTATAGTGTCAGGTTTATGGAAAGTCTTTGAAAGTCAGTGGGATGTAGGCATTTAACCTGCTTAAGTACTTTTGTAAATCCCTTTGGACACCCACCTAAACTGGTGGGCATGGAGAGCTTTACATTTTCAAAGGCAAAGTAAGGACATTAAATAATTAATCCCTACAATGTTTCTGTGATCTGTTGCCATCTATATGGACAAGAACACTGAAATGAAGGAATTACGGTTGCACGGAGATGTACAGAAATATGGGATCTCTTGATAATCAACCCTACAGTTATTTCCTTCCTGATATTCTGCCTTACTGTTATTTGTAGATGATTAAAGTTGGATCCATAGACTTCCTGCACAAATGAAGTCTCAACTCTGACTCACCTGCCATCCTATTAAGAAAATATAATAGAAAATGAGGACATATCCCGTGTGTTTTCTCAGGTTTCAATTGTTTCCAGAGGCTCAGGCAGCATGGAAAAGTGGTTAGTAATGCACTAACACTGAACAAAATCTTTCACAAACCATGTGTCGCTGAACGATTGCTTTTTGATGTGATGTGCAAAATACTTTTTTCTTTTTTATTCCTTTTTATTTTTTTTTAAATCTGCCTGATTCCATTGACTGAATCTCTGCAATAAGAATGTGATTTTGAGGATTTAGGTACAAAGAGGAGAGCAGCAGTTATATGCCAGTTTTTTTTAAGTGGAGAGGTGATTTGATTAGACAGATGACAGCTGGAAACAAGTTTTGAACCTCTCTGAATTTCAGATTGGCAGCATAGCCCCAGTCTGCTGCAATCTGGTGGTTTGGAGAAAGACTGGAGATAAACAATAACCAGGACTTTATCTGAGTTACTCTGGGGAGTGGCTGTCCTGGGGAGCCCCGTGCATTGAGAGTGGGTGATAAGGCCTCTCTGGAAAGGTTGTAAATGAAGATCAGTGGATAACTACAGAGATAAAGGACTGCACCTTCCATGGTGGGTGTTCTCCAGACACCAGCAGCAAAGTCATTCAGAGCACGTGGAGCTTGTCAGCCCTGCTCTGCCAAGTCTCTGGTGTGTGTGGGATGGCTCTTGTCCTCTGCAGAACATGCCCAATATGGCTAAACCCTACAAAATGTGGCGTCAAGACTGATGAATCCCATGTGCCTCAAAGGTAGAGATCAGCCCCTGTAGACACCTACAGAGATCAAGACCATGGGAGAAATCCCCCTGTGGAATTGTGAGATGTCGACTAGAGATGTGGTTGCACACTGGCTCGGGAGAACTGCCCAGGGGTATGGAGGGACTGTGGGACTGTGGCCAACCCTCCGCTTGCAGAAGCAAATCCCAGGTCCTGAGGTAGCTCCAGTCACTGTGCATGCAGTTTAAGGATCTGGTTGGATCTAACCCCAATTCATTGTCAGCATTTGTATTAAAAATGATTAAGCCAAAGACTCTCCAGCAGGAGGGAATTCAGTTTTTCTCCCATTTTTGGGATACCTAACAGATTGAAATAGCCCAATAAAAGACTTCCTTAGAGAAGGAACATCAGAGTTCAATATGTGTCCTGTGTAGTTTTGAGCTCAGCTTTAATAAATTAATCAGTGCTGCATGAATATTCAATGAGCAGAGATGTGAGGAGCAAAGCTAGACAGAACTTAGGAAACATATTTGCTAATGTTATTTTCATAAATTATTATAATTTCATAATTTTACTCTCTTTTTTTGTTAGCATTTGAGTCTTAAAAATGCTTTATGACTAGTTTTAACTCCTGGTAATGCTATTCTTGATGTCTTTGCTTTAGGGGCACCTTAAAACTTTTGGAATTAATTATTTTTTAATAATTTGTTTGCAAAGTCTTAATTTTCTGGGCACTATACATCTAGGAGAGAGTTGCTGTCTTGAAGGATGACATTGAAGACAGCGCTGGTTGTACAGCCCAGTAGCAGCAGAAAGAGAATTGAGTCCAAATCCATTTATCTAAGCACAGGGCCATGCTGTATTTCCAGTTAGAAAACTCAGGTTTATTTTTTTCTTATTAATTTTTCTTGGTATGTTGCATATGTGGTACTATTCCTGGCTGAAACCTGGTCTGCAAGATTCAGGAGGTTTATTTTTCAGCTTTGTCAGTTCTGCTCTTGCTGCTCATTCAGCCTGGAGAGCCATTTCCCCGAGGATCTGTGGACTAATTTCAGATTCAGAAAGCTTGAATTTCTGCAAAAATTGCTCCCCCTATCAATTTTTCTCAATTCTTATGCTTTCCCCTCTTGGACTCACATTTGCCCAGGAGAACCAGAGAAAGTTGTCTTTTTCTGAGCCATCTGTGCAACATAGATAATACTGTCATCAAGACGCTTGCAGGATTGCATTGCATTTCATCACCTAGAGAGTGTCTGCTCAGTGTTCATCCTGTGCTGTGTTGTCAGCTCCAGGCACGTGACCTCACTGGACTTTAAACGCTTGCAAAATAGGATCAGGAAATAGCTTTGTGGTTTTCTCAATGTGGAAGTCCTTTCACAATGTCTGAAGAGCTCAGCAACTTTCAGTTGTGCATCCTAAAAATAACTGTTTAAAAGAGCAGAGGTGTGATGACAGGATATTGGTTTAAATTCTTTATTTTTTTCAGTGATAGACAACAGTGACTTTCCTGGCTATACTGAAATCAGTGGCAGAACTTCCAGTGACTTTATGAGGCTGGAATACACTGGTGTAGTCTTAACCTAAATGGTTGACAGCTAGTAAGAACCAATATCAATTTCTCAAATATTAGTAATATAAATATAAATAAGTTTTACCATAAAAAGTAATATGCAAATATCTCTGATTGTGGAAGATCCCTTACTTTCAGTTCTGAGCTCAAATGATCCTAATATTCAAATGTACTGCAGGATTTATAAGCACTGAAGTAGAACTTTCTCAAAGTTATGGCTGGTATCTGAGAGCTGTAACATTTACAAACACTAAATGAACAAACCCATATATTTTTATGCTTACCATTCCAGACCCATGAAACTTATCTCAAAGGTTACGAGACAAGGGATTGAAAATGATTCTATTACACAATTGCTGCAGGGAGTTGCTGAGCACGGTAATTAATTGCTGGTGTATTCATTTGCAGCAGGAGGAGCAGCAGAAGGAAAATATCTCATTGAATTTGGAATTGTATTTATTCATGTATGCACTGTGGTGCTACAGCACAATTATTATCTGACACATTGGAAGCAGACTTGTGCTCCATTAGCTGCTGGAGCTATGTGCTATTATTGGATGATCTGCTACAAAAATGCACAAAACATTTATTTTGAGAGATGCAGTCAGGATTATAATTGATGCCTCACAGATCTCAGCCTGGCATTCTCCAAACCCAGCCAGAGAATTAGGAAGCTCAGCTTGGCATCCTCATCCCCCAGAAACGCTGAGGTGTCCCCAGGGGCTGATTGGAGCAAAGCTGGGGCTCCCAGATCAGTGTCTCCAGCAAGGAACTCGGGGGTTTTATCTGTCTGGAAGGAGACACAGGGGCAAAGCCAGCCCGTGCTCCTTTCCAGTTTCCAGTGCGGTGCTGGCACCAATCCACAGGCAGCTGCTCATCCAGCATTCCTGGCTAGAGGATCATTTCAGCAGCTATATAATATGTCAGCCAAGAGGAAGCAAGAAGAAAAAGCAAAGCAGAGTTATGAAGTTAAACCCAAGAAAATAAAAATTGCAGGAAGCTGTAGTGTGGCAATGGCTGCTGGTGAGGGTAATAGTTTATTCAGTGATTCTGCTGCATAGTTTCTCATAAAACCTCACAAATCCTGTTCCAAGACTTTTCCCCTGAATTGTTCATTATTGTTTGCATGAAGCTTGTGAAAGCTGACATGACAACAGCTCATGTGAAGGTTTATGCTTAGGACAGCTTCTAAAAGAGTGAATGTGGAGTAAATAGTGACTGTAGGCAGAGCTGTGGTGGTGTGCCAGTGTCACCCTCCCAGGAATGAGGGAAATACTCTGCTTTGCATCTCAGTAACACATGCTCAGCTGTAACTCCGACCCCACCAAGCTCAGCCGTGGAGAGTGCTATGGGAGAGCAGGGGTGGGCTGTGCACCATCTGACCACGCTCCAGATGTTGGATCCAGGAGGATGTGGAGTATATCCCACCCTGCCATGGGAGGCAGCAGGTATCCAGGAGGATGTGGAGTATATCCCACCCTTCCATAGGAGGCAGCAGGTATCCGGGAAGATGTGGAGTATATCCCACCCTGCTATGGCAGGCAGCAGGTATCCAGGAGGATGTGGAGTATATCCCACCCTGCCATGGCAGGCAGCAGCAGGAGGATGTGGAGTATATCCCACCCTTCCATAGGAGGCAGCAGGTATCCAGGAGGATGTGGAGTATATCCCACCCTGCCATGGGAGGCAGCAGGTATCCAGGAGGATGTGGAGTATATCCCACCCTGCCATGGCAGGCAGCAGGTATCCAGGAGGATGTGGAGTATATCCCACCCTGCCATGGCAGGCAGCAGGTATCCAGGAGGATGTGGAGTATATCCCACCCTGCCATGGCAGGCAGCGGGCACCAGGCTCTTCCCATGCCCACCTTTCACCCACGGCATTGTCCCTGCGAGTGACGAAGAGCTCAGTTGTGTCCTTGTGCTGCAAAGAGCAGTGCCCAGCCCCGAGGAGCCTCATGGGTGCCAACAGCTTGGCTTTTAGAGTGAGGCTGTTTTCCACACAGGAGCAGGAGAATCAGGCTTGGAATGATTATTCCTGAAGATTTTAAAAATAAACCAACAGCTTCCTCTAGGCCTTCTAAACAAACAGCCTAAATGAATGTGAAGTTAACCTCTCCTTCCTCTCTGTCTGATGAAAGAATCACATGGAAGAAATGACAGGAATTATATTACTCTATTAATATGACAGATTCTAATTTGTGATAAGAAAGGAACCTCATTCACTGCTTTATTAATTTCAGAAATTCTAGAATCAATGCAAGATATGCCATACACATCATTCTTGGCAGGCACTCATTGAGGTGAACATATAACTCAAAGATAGCTTGAGCTGAATTCTGACCAATTTAGCAAGTAATAAGCAAGGCGATAAGAACATTAAAAAGAAGAGACACTAACAGAGTTAGGAACAGATGGTAGCCATAAATAATGCTGAAATAATAATAATATTTTAAATTTATATATGATGCCTTTCAGTCTGGAAAATCCCACAATGCTTTACAAAACTGAATTTAAAACACAAACTTAAACAGGAATGCACCATTTCTGGTGTGAAATATGACAGTTGTTTGAGAGCCCAGGCAATGCCAAGTCGTTTGGGACAAGAAGAGAATAAGAATTTTAGTTCGTTGCTGCTGCACTAAAAGCTTGAGTTGAATTTTATTCCTTTCTTCTCTTCTAATCTATTTAATCTATCATCACTGGTAGCATCTGGATATTCTGCTGTAATACATTGCTATTATCCATAAAGAACACTCTCTTTACTGTTAATGGTATCAGATGCAGTGTTGACTTTATTTATTGAAAACTCTAAATGATCAGCAATTTGGCATTCTCCAATGGAAAAAAAAAATTAGAAATTACATTCTCAGCAAAAATATCTCCCAAGGCCAAGTAGCAGCAGTAGTTAGCATGTCCTTGTGTGCAGGGAATATTAACTCCATGTCAGTCTAAATTCTGAAACCCTTGTCTTTCCCTGCAGAACATAATTGCTCCTTCCAAACACTTATGTAGCTCAGCCCAACTTGAGGCTGTCTTCTGATCTTGGATAAACCCAGGCAATCCTTCTGGCTTTAGTGGGATTATGCCAACATGAGTGAAACTAAAATTTACCCCACAGTGTAGGAGAGCTGATAGGTGCATAAGGCACCGTGTGACGTTTGAAGGCTGCAATGGAAAAGTGCTGGAGGATAAGAGGGAAAAGCCATACGCTGTGTACACAGAGCAATGGAAACTATTTAAAGCAGCTCCAGCCTCAAATATTCTGTGTAGTCCCTTCACAAGGAGAAAGATGTTACATGATAGCCCGGATATTTGAGTGATTAGGTTCTGCATTGTAGAAACTATATAAAATAGAAAATATTGAATGCTTCTGAGTGATGAATGACACAATGTATTTGCAGGAATGATGAAAAAACGTCAAGAAGTGATGTTGGTTAAAATGAATTCATCTTTAATACTTTCCCATTCAAGTCTGTAAGAATCATAGCCAGTGTTTTCCAATTCCAAGCTCACATTTTCAATAATGGCACCTGCAAGGACTCTATGTCACATCAAGATTGTGGCAACTGCCCTGGAAATAGTAGAATTACTGCGGGGTACTGGATACCCTGGAATACCAGAGCATTCCCTGAAAATGGGGTTTTCCCTTGGAAAAACAGAAAAAAGAGTTGGTGACAGGGCTTTACCTAAAATTAACTTTTTAACCCTTCTTGGAAGCTATGCTAGCTTGCACTCGTTGAACAGTTGTACCTCTGTAAAAGTGGGCTGGATTTTCATTCATGGCACTCCACCTTGCTGTATTCCCAGGGCCATTTGTTAAAATATACTGGGTAAAAGCAGATGTCCTATGAAGCAGAAGAACTTGAGCTGGTTCCAATGGATCCAGATTCACTTCTACTGTTTTTCAGTTAAACAATGCAGAGTTTTGAATGGAAAGGAAGAAGACAAATATAGAAATTAAATTGTCACATACATAGCAAATATTATCATAGGTATAGCTTCAAGTTACTGAACAGTTGTCTCAAACATCAGAAAAAATAGGGTTTAGTTGTTCATTACATGTAAACTACACATTAAAAAATCCACTCTTAAACCAGTATGTATCTATTTGCCAGGAAATGCAGGTATTTGCTTTAAGTATGGCAAGTTTTGTAGGAATTCTGGGACTGTCATCTTGGGTGACAAACTGTAACTCAAATTCTTATTCATGCCAGCAGGATGTGGATATAAGTATACATATACCTACATGGATGGACTCACTACTGGTATCTGGGGCTATTGCAATATTTAAAAGGTTTCTTAATTTTAGACCTGCCTTTGTGAGACATTGGGCAGTCTCCTATTCATTTGTTATTTTACAGCACAGTGGATTGGCTTCCTGGTTTTACATCTGCAGTTGCATGTCTGCAATGCACCAGACTTTAGTTACAAGCTCGAAGTAAAGTTTATATTTCAAAAATACAGGATTGGTGACATTGGAGTTGATACTCTCGATTTCCAGGGTTTTGCGTCACCATCTCATAGCCTTGAAGTTGATGCCTGGAAGCTGTTATGGACAAGGACTGCCCATGTAGGCTCTGGACTGTGAGCCTGGTGACCTCAGGCTGCCTCCTGATGGGGACATGTCCATGGGTAAGTGACCCTTATCAACAACTGCAAGGAGATTCTGAGTTTGGTGTGGACACAGAGGTGCAGCACATCTCCACACCACCACACAGACAGGCAGCTGGCACCTTGCATCCTACTCCCAGATCTGTCAGGCTCAGGAATCCCTCCCGTGCTTCTGGGAGTCACTTTGGGTTCAGAAATGGGGAAGCTGCTTTGATGTGGGGTGGTGTCTGCTAACAGCTGTGCAGTGCTGCACAGTGCTCTGCAGCAAGGCAGGCTGGCCCTGGCCAGACTCCTCTGACTGCACAGACTCCCTTGGGGATTCTGACTTCTTTGAATTTTTTTTTCTCTTCTCCCCTGAGCTGAGGCATGAGGAAGAGAAAGATGTGTTTAGTTTATTCTTGTTGCTGTCTCCGCTCTACCTTTCAGGCCGTCAGTGTGGTAAGAGACTCAAATGCTAAATTTGTATGAAAACATAGACTCCAAAAACTTCCATTTTAAAGTGCATTTTACTCGAGCTTATAAGAAATGGGTCATTCAGTAGCCTGCTTTCTGAGTATTGTGTTCATTGTGTTTTGTCCACAGCCTTATCTTTTCCACACAGAGTTCCAATTTTTAGGAAACTGCTTTGCAGGTCAGTCTGCAGGTACCTAAATGTTTCTGGCTGTTTTAAAATCTCAGTACCAGCTGCAATTAAGAAGAAGGTCTGAACACTAAACATACTCTACCGCTAGCTTAATCACTTTATATAAATTCCCTTTGGATGATGTCTTTTGTCCCTTTTCTGGAGGGTGACATTTGTTCTCCCAATCTGTGGTGAGACTACAGTGAGCTGGCTGACCACAGGAACTGCTGCACCTCTCTCTGCTCACTGCAGATTAGGAGCAGGGGATGCATCTCTGGCTTCTCCTTTTTTCTTTCCCCCCCCACCATGTCTTACTTGCAGAATGACTGAAAAAGGACAAGGTTGAGGTATTTCCTGAAGGTTGCGTTGTGCCTTGCCCTGCATGGTGCACAGAGGAGGCAGGGAGAGAGGATGAAAAGAGCTGTAGGACAAACTTGGCTCTTGTGACGTGCAACTGCTCAGAAAACAGAGGGGCTTCAAAACACTCAGGCTGGAGGAGGCAGGGCTGTCAGCTTTTCCTGCACCAGCCTCTGCAATACTTGCTGCTCCATATGATTTCTGTTTTTGTCTAGAAAAGTATTTTTTACAGTAGGAAAAGCATCCTATAAATATTCTGTATTTATTATTTTGCTAGAGTTTATTCAGTATGCTGAACTTTGATCAATAAAATGAGGAAAAGGAGGGAAAATACCCCAAGATGAAAGAAACTCAGAGTGCGGTGCATTCCAGAATAAACAGAGCACTCCTTGACGTGGTACAGGCACTGTTTGTGCCTGGCTTCCCAACAGGGGTTCTTGCACATCCAGTAACTTTGTTTGTATTTTGTAAATTAGCAGATGGCTCTTTGATACAAAGGAGAATGTGTTCCCACATCAGACTGAGTATCTCTCTTCCTCTCTTTCCCCTCCTCTGATATTAAACAAATCATAGAAGACACAAACACAATTGCCAAAAGTAAGGCAGAGATGGAGCAAAGAAAAAATATGTGAGTTAACTGTAAAGTTCAATTGACACTGACTGCAGTAAAGCAAAGAATATAACTGATACTCAAATTTCCAACATTTCTGAGCTCCAGAGACCTAGGTACGGCCAGGTCACTTTGTACAACCCTTTTCTCTGTTTCCTTCCTGCAGAAGTTGCCTAAATCTCATCAGATGGGGTAATTACTCAGGATAGTGTGTCACTGCTGAAGTGGAGGAATAATTTTGTACCTGTCACGTAACCATTTCATAGAATCACAGAATTTGGCTTAGTTTGAAAATGACCTTTAAGATCATCAAGTCTTACCTGTAACCCATCGCTGCCAAGCTCACTGCTAAACCATGTCCCCAGTGCCACACCTACACATCTCTCAAACGCCTCCGGGGATGGTGACCCAGTCACTTCCCTGGGCAGCCTGGGAAGTGAGTCACAACTCTTTTGGGGAAGAAATTTTCTCCCAAATCCAACCTAAACCTCCCCTGTTGCAGCTTGAGGCCATTTCCTCTCCTCCTGTCTCCTGTTCCCTGGGAGCAGAGCCTGACCCCCACCTGGCTCCATCCTCCTGTCAGGGAGTTGTGGGGAGCAAGGAAGTCACCCCTGAGCCTCCTCTTCTCCAGGCTGAGCTCCACTGCCCCCAGCTCCCTCAGCCACTCCTGGTGTTCCAGACCCTTCCCCAGCTCTGCTGGCCTTCTCTGGACCTGCTCCAGCCCCTCACTGCCAGCGTGGAGCCTGTGTCCTGCTTGCTGATGCATGTAAGGCATCGTGCCTTTTTACCAGAAGCTGGGCTTGATCTTGGCTGGAACTTCAAGGCAGCAATTTCAGTAATGTAACAGCAATTCAGTGAGACACTTAGAGACTACCTCTGGCTAAAGCATATTCCCCATTGTTCTAAAAACCCTCTTTTTAATTGCTAGTCTGAAATTTCTTTGGAAATATTGTTGCTGCATTAGTCAACTCTCTCCTTGTTTGCTTGAACTCTTCTCTATACAGCTAGCACGATGATAAATTATTATGTGTTTCATTCTGCTTGTGTGTCTAAACTAAATATGTAAGAGAAATGAGTGTTCTTTAGGTCTGGCCTTCACTTTTTGATCTCTTTGTACAAGACCTGGCATTATTGGGTCCTAGTCCACGATTGAACTGTACAAGCACAATGGCACTGCAAATAAATAAATTGCTACCCTGAAGATAAAATTATATTTACTTGCACTTTTCCCTACAGGTCTTTGCACCAGAAGTCTTAAATGAAAAAGTACTTCCTCTGCTATTCCCACGTCTTCTGACCTGACTGACAGTGGAGGTTTTGTCATTGGCCCTCATAGGAGTGAGGGGTCCAATAGCTGTGATGGTTTAGAGCAAATGAGTAAAAGGCTTTGCTGTCCTGAAGCTTTGCCTGACCTGTGGAGCTTGTGCCCAAGGGTAGAACAAAGTATGGCTGCTTTTCCCTTGAGCACTGGGTGGCAGTTAAGGGGAAAATTTGCCAAAGTGCTTGTGCAGAGGCTAAAAGGGTAGGATAAAACTGAGATGATTTAATGCTCATTAACAAGAAGTATTACTCTAAGCAGAGGAAAAAAAATTTAAGAGACAAATTTGCTTTATATATAGGAAAAATATGTACCATGGAAAAATGCATATCCAATATTAAACATGGGCACAAGCCCAGCCCTTCTTGTTTTACAGTCATTGAGAGAGTCTCCATTGACATCCAGGGGACTTGAATGAGATCCAGCTCCAAATCTGGCTTTCTCAGCTCATGAACACTCCTCTTGAAATTAATGATATTTCTTGAACTGGGAAAGTAAGACAGATTTTTGGTAGTACCACTCTTGCCTTCAGCACTTCATCATAGATATGATTTGAGAGAGTGCCCTTTCAAGGTAATGCCTGGTATTGATATGAATAAATTTACAGTGATTTGTTCTGTTTTCTAAGGATGGGAGTCCCAGGACAAATACAGGGACATAGCGGAACTATCTGGAGAAGTTTAAGGAGTCACCAGTCTACTCTCTAAATGTTCCCAATATAATTCAGAGTGTGAACAGGAGATAAATCATACATTGGATTAGTTTGCTCATTTTGACTGTTAGTGAGTAATCCATGGGCATTCCTCCTTCCTGCTCTGTATTTCTCACCTGACCGTAATTGTGCAGGTATTTGTAAAGGGTAAATCAGCTTTGGGAAATGGGAATGTGTTCTCTGCTCATTGCAGCTCCATGCCCTGAGCAGTGCTGCAGCTGAGGCAGTCACAGAGATTCCACGGCATTGTTACAGGGTTTTTGTTTGATGAACATGTAGGACTTTTTCACTGAATACAGTGTGTTCTGAGCTAAAACACAATTCCTGACTGTTCCTTTGACATACAACTGTGAAACTCACTTTTTGTGGCACAAAAACACGAACGGTGCAAAATTTGCAATTTTCATGAATATTCATTTAATATTTATAATTATTTTAGTCTTGCTTACATACTCCCCTTGTTTTCTAATACTCAAACTGGCTTTTTAGTAATTAATTTGAATTTTGGTACCAGCAAGTGGCGTCTCCTATGAAGCCTGTTACAAACATGGCACATTGTTCTACATTGCATAATAAATAATCGTCTAGAACGGTGAGACATCCGGCAGAATGGCTCTACTCCCGTTTGACAGGGTGAACGCCTGTCTGCTTTTCAAAGCAACTAGTTTAGCACTCTTCATTTACAACGAGGGAAGGGAGAGGAGAGGGAAATGCTACTCTGAGAACAGCTTGTCTCATGTTGACCTACTTTCTCCACCAATCTGCGTGCAGCCGGAGCTGCTGTTGTGTTGACACTACATATCCAAGCTAAAGCAAAACCAGCAGAATCCATGGCCTTAGAGATTGGCTCTAGAGAAGACAAAAGGCCTTCTGGGTTTGATATGGCTTTTGGATGTGCAGGCACGGCAGGGCTGGGATAAAGCCAGCTGATTTTCAAAACTGACTCCTGTGCCTCCCCTTTCCTTATGAGATCTGAAGTAGATTTTGCTCACCTAATGAGGCCACTCTGTCTCTGATCTCTGAGATACATTTATGTCTAAAGCAGGTGGTGTTGGTCCAGGGAGGGTCTCCTTATCTGCATGGGAGATGTGGCCACAGAACTAAATTTGCTACTCTTATCAGCATTTTCTCTCCTGCCAGGAAAATCAGAAAACAAAGGAAAAGGGGTGTGCCTATGAGAAAAGCAGGGATGCCTGTTTTTCATCCCTGTCTTTGACTCCCTTCCAGCCCCTAGAGATTATTTGCAGAGGGTGCAAATTGGGGTAACCATAGAGCTCCCCATATCTCATATAGAGGGGAGAAGTTTTGTACTGAGCCTGCAGACCAGGGAAAGGAAACCTTTTTTTGTATCTACTTATCTATGCAAGGGTTAACTTTGTGCTGTTTGGAAATGATTGGATCTGGAGATTCAATTCATGATCTTTGGGTTTTGTTTTACTAGCTATCATTAATTTTTGAGAGGACATCATTCTTGATGCACTTCACATCTACAACTCCTGCTGCCTACAGTGGGAGGAGGTGCTGCTACCTCTTGAGAAATGGGAGTAGAAAAATATGTTGTGTCGATCTGCATCAGTTTTATCATTTCCACCAATGTTTTCACAAAAGCTGATCTGTGCTATACAAAGCAAATACTACTCCTTTGCCCCTGAGAGCCTCATGTCCTTTAATGGAAATGAATACAGTTTTATTCTTAGCAGCTTCTTGCAGAAACCTCCAGTAATGTGACTTTTCTCCAAAGCATCTTTTTTATGACTAGTTGTAACTTAAAGTAACAACCCTGTTAATTCTGAGGAGAAAGATGCTAAAATTTTGTTTCAAAACCATGGCAATTGCTTTACACCGTTCTGAAGATTTCTTTTTACAATCACTTTTTTTTTTTTTTTTTGCATCTCCTCTAACAAGGGTATCTATGATAGGATACTGAAAAGATGTCTTGAGATCCATTTATTTATTTAGGTCCTAAAGAAATTAAGTTGACCTCAGTTTAGTAGAGCAAGTAAAATAATGAGACAAATGAAAGCCTTTAAAAATACCTAAATGAGGTCTAGTAGAAACTACTTACTGCTGGGTGAAATGTTACTGGGACTTTCTTGGGACTTTTTCCGGGAACCCTTGGGGGGAATTACAGCACAGTACAGTGGCACACGAACATGAAGTTCACTAACCTGCCTTGCTCTGTGGCACTCTCATCCCACAGCATCCTGCAGATCTTGTGATCTGCTTTCAAAGTAGAGTAAAACAGGCACCATAGGATGGACTGAGAGTCCTTTGTAAAGCCAGCCCAGAGCACCCAGTGCAGTGATTATACCGAACTTCTTCCCCACAGAGATTTGGGGATTTTAAAATTCACTTAATGCAGCGGGTTCCACTTCTCCCAGGAACACGCAAGTGGGTGAAAGTTTGACATCTGCCATTCTGCTGAATCTGTGTTTCTGGGGAAGAGGCTCTCCTCTCCTCCCCACTAAGATTTCTCTGCTGACATTGCCTATTGCTAAACATTTCTTGGCTACCCGAATTTGCCAGCTGATAAGCCATGTAGGCCATGGGGGCTGGAAGCTTCAGGGGCTGTTTTCACTGGCTGCTCCCTGATTTTGAGAGGCTAGGGTTTGAGGGTTTGGGTTTGCAGGAGTCCCTTGCAATGCTGAACCTCACTGCCTTGAGAACACCTCATGATCCAAAAGTTCCTACACCTCTGAGCCAGGAAATGCAATTGAGAGCTCTTAGGTAGTAACAGCTGCTATTATTGTAGCCCTCAAAAACTCAGATAATTTTTATTGAACTGTCTGAATGTGTTGTTTGATAATTGTTTGACATAATGCCTATGTCCTTTGATTTTGATTAAGCAACAACAGCTTTCGCATTGATATCTGCTAGGAATTAGGTAAAGTCAGAGGTAAGACACTGGAAGGAAAGGGATGATGAAATTTTAGGTGGATCAGGTGAGTTTTAGACATCAGAGAGAATCACAGCAAAATAGATTGGTTCCCTACACCATTTCTTTCATCTGTGCTATTTAATATTTGTCATTAATTTACATTATTTTTTAAGCTTATGCTATTTGAGGAATTCTTGTAAAGTACAGATAGTGGTGGGAACTGAGAGTCATGAATTCTGGTCCTACCTTTCTTTCCTCCTCATTTGGTGATGTCTGAGCTTGAGGAGCCAGGACAATGTCCAGCCTCTCCATGGTGTCACAAGACCTGGGTGTGAACACCTCTCCCTTCCTTACCTTGACATCTATGGAAAACCACAGCTCAAAAAGAGTTTCAGGCTAATTCAGCTAAATCAGCTCTGGTCTGAGTGGTCTGACTGTCAGGACTCCTGCTCTACAGAGAGCAGGTGCAGCCTGCAAAAAGCTTAGGGAAGGTGCTTAGTCCTCCTGCTTCAGTTTACTGTGTTGTGCCAATATTCATAACCCTCACTCACTGACACCAGGATTAATTCCTTAACATCTGGAAAGAGATTTGAAAACCTAAAGCAATAATTTTACAATTATGCTTAATCAGCACTGTGCATTTAATGTTTATGTTATTATATGAATGTTCAATGACAAATTAAGGACACATTTTAAAACTCCATTAGAAAAATCACTAAATATAAAGTCTTTGTTCATCACTATGTGGTTTATGATCTTGTACCAGCAATGTTCTACCTTGTCTTTTATGAATGTGGACAGGAGGGACACGATGCTTTAGTGACTTCTCAGGCAACAAAGCTCAAAGCCCAATTTTTTCTCAAATTTTGAGGTTTGATTTGATTGTGGTGAGTTTACTTCTGCTGAAAACACAATCAATACCTTGCATTTTCAATACCATGAAGATAAGGAAGCGGATTACATTTTTCAGCAGTAGTATCACTTCCAGCAGGAATAGAACAAACAAACCTTTCTAGCTGTTTACATGAATAGACTTTCAACTGTATCCTCTAGTTCCCCTGGGAGGTTAATTTTTAAAACTTACATCATTAGAAGACAAAACTGAGTTAGTGAAGTGCCTTTTTAAAGTATTGAATGAAATACAGGCTCCCACCCTGCCCAGGTCAGCCGCTGCACATGGACTCTGTGTGACCCGATCCGGACTGGTGACCAGTCATGTTAGGAAACTGGTTTGGGCTGCACTGCCTCAAAATGCCCATGCTTGTACTGTCACCCCTTGGCTCTGATCACAAGCAGTGGGTGTCTGTTCAGAAGGCCCTTCCCTTCTGCTCGGAGCTCAGCCCCACAAGGGTCCACCACGGAGGTCTGGTTTGGGGGTGCTGCACACGAGCTGTCCTGTGCTGCCCTTCTGCTCTGCTGAACTTCTCCTGGTGCTATGAAAGCTGTGGCCAAACCTGCAGGCACAACTAAAACCATGCTTGGAATGTGTTGTGGTGCACCAAAAGTCACTGATTCCTTTAGGCACTCCAGTAAATCTCTTCCTGCAACAAGCATGCACCAGGCGTTGCTCCTGCCCAAAAGAGACCTGTGGGAGAACATCAGTGTCAGAAAGGTTAAGCAACTCAGTCCATAATTGCGGGGACATGTCTATAATTTCAAATTCTCTGTGCAGAAAAGGAGGGCTTTTCTTTCCATCAGACCATGTGGCAACAGAATCTGGCCATCCTGTGCAAATCTTGTAGGTGCAATAGAGTCCTCGTTTGACACAGATTTTCAAGCCAAGGTGATTAGTAAGTCATAAATATAATGCTAAAGCGATCCTTAAAATAAACAACATTCCTTGATTTTAAGATCCCGGGAGATGAGGTTTAATTTCTCTAACCAGTCTGGGAATGTGTAAGATTTTCCTGCAGTGCCCTATTGATATAATTTGACCTTGCTCAGCATTGGAGCTCCCTGATGGAGGTGTGGGGGGAGGAGGGGTGTGTGGGCACACATGCAAAGTGCTCTTACTATGCCTGTATTCAAATTCTAATTCCATATTCTTGTAAGAACGATCTCACTGGGAACCAAAAATAGCACAGACAGAAAATATTCTCACAAGATGATTGTCACACAAATAAGAGGAGTTTTTCTTTAACCCATTCTCTTATCAGCTGAGCTCTCTGCAGGCTCCTCATCTTCTGCCAGTGCTTTGCTTTAGCCATTGGCCAAGAATCTATTCATGAAAAGCAACAATTTAAGGGTAATAAATATCTCCGTGGTTGACAGCATGCCACTAAACTGGATTTAATGAAGTGTGCTTGCCTTGTTTTAACAATATAAAAGTATTGCTTCAGCAATGGTAATTCGCTGTCTTTGTAACAGGGTGTGTTTGGAGTTTTGGTGGGACTGTTTTTCTGTGTCTTTTCTAGCTTTAAACATGCCCAGTTGCATCTGCTACTGCTCTGTTCCTTTCAATGAGATAACACAAAACATGTCTAACCCAGGTTCTTCCTGCCAGTCACAATTTCCTGTATAGAACAAGAAGGTGAATTAATGGTGATGCCTTTATTTATTTTTATTACTGCTGAACCTGCAAACGTTAGTTTTGAAAGAGACTAGGCTGTGCTAGGCATTATAAATACACAGAATAAAAAGGTTGTCCTTTCAGAAAGCCTGTCCTTTACGTACTGGAGGACGATGACAGAGGATGCTGGTGGAGGGTGCAAGGAAACCACGAAACTTCAACACACAAAGTAGCTGAGCAGTTGTCTTTATAAGCACCAGGCAAAATAGAGGCATGAGGAAGAGAAAACCTGGATTCACTTGTTCAAAGCTCCAGTGAGTGGTGTGACCCGGCAACACCTGCACATCCGAGGTGGAATCTGATCGATGCAGGAAACAGATCCATCAGAGAGGGGTCCCACAGGCTGGAGAAATGGTGTGTTAGACATGGGAGAGGTGAAAAAGGGAAAGAGGAGAGTTGATCCCATGAACCCCATTTTATCCAGATTGTTTTGGGGGAAATGCACTCTGTAGAGTGTTAACTGTGGTCTTCAAATGAGCTGATCTGTCAAGATGGTATTTTGCAGTGGTGTGTTAATTCCTGGACTTCCATGATAGACAATTTCATACAAATAAAAGGTACCATCCCTGTCTTTTATTTGAATTTGTTTATAGATTATGAAGAAGAGCTGATGGTTGCATATTTACCACACAACAGATGTTCAAAGTTCTCAGGCATATCATCTGCCCAATTGCCCATGGCTTTGTCTATTCCAATTATTTTTTCCCATATGTACACATTGGGTCACATTCCAGACAAATGGGGGTTTATTTTTTATTCCTCTCCAGAACTACCAAGGTCCTTTGGGCTTTTCACAAGGGCTGTCACATGCCAAAGAGACCTGAATACTTGCCTATGGCAGTAACCTGTAAGGGAATGACTGACAGGCTCCTAGTCAGAAGGTGTGGTGATACCTCTGCTATGAAGTTTTTAATTTTGGGTGTGATCCTCAGCTTGCACGTTGCTTTATTCCAAAAAGGATGCTATACCTTGGATAGTCTAGCAAGGCTGCCTCATACTGTCTGTGGAAGAACTTGATAAAAACAGACCCAGGAAGTTGCTGGACCAGCTAAAGCAGGCAGAGTATATGGGCAGAGCCTGAGTGCAGGAACAGAGATGCCCACAGACAAGCAAAAATGCTTCTACTGTCATAAGCAGCTGAAGAATTTCTGCCCTCCCTTCTTTTTGGTAGTGATAACCTTGGATGAACATGGATTCTCTGTGAGGCAAGGGCTGCCAGCCCTCAGTGCTGAGCGGGATTTGGGAGCTACACTTCCCTGAGAAGAGAAGATGCTGCTGGGGACCTGGCTGGTGATACCTCGGCTCTTCCTGAAGCAGGGTGAGCTGCCTTCCTGGGATCTGGAAGCAGGCCCCACACATTTTCCTTGCAGGCTGAGCTAATGCGCTGCTCAGCTCCCCTTTGTGTTCTTGTGTCCTTGGCAGAAGCCTGTGCTGAGCAGCGCTCGCCGGTGCCGTTCTGGCGCTCGCAGGTGAGGCAGGAAATCTCGGAGCAGCCGCTCTCGTTGCAGTGAAGCCCTGACCCAGAGCGGTGCAGTCCTGCGGGGAGCTCGATGCCGTTGGAATGCAGAGCAGGCTGCAAAAACGCTGCACGGAGCAGAGAGAACACAACGAGCTCGGAGCAGCCGGGTTTGACATTGGACAATCAGCCAGGCACAGTGCAGCCAGCCCAGGATCGTCAGCCGTGCTGAGAGGCACGGATAATTAGGCAGACACAAAGATACCCTGCAGATATCCTTCTGCAGCTCTTAACTATTCTTAGAAAAGTTTTCCTAATATATAGCTTATATATTGCTCCCTCTGAATTAAATGAATTCCTGTTATCGGTCTCATATTCTTGTTTACTGTGTTGGAAGATCCTGTCAGATTCTCCTAATTCTTTTTTCCAGACCAAGCAAGTAGCAAGGAATTCAGCCTTGCCCTATAGGAAGATATTTTCCTCTAAAATTTGTCTGCATTTTGGTTAAAATAGGATGTTCCAAATCTTACCCTAAGAGAAGTTTCACTAATGCTTAATGAAAGGGAATAATTGCTTCCGATAGCTGACACGGATTGGTCGTATTAATACATAATTGAATGAGCTTTGCTCTTTTTGTTGCAGTATGTCAGTGTTGAGTCATATTCCACCTGGGGTCCTCTATAACTCCCAGCACTCATTTTACAGTACTCTTATTTAACCAGTTATTTCTTATTTTGCATTTGTTCATTTGACTTCTTTTCCTGCTACTTCATACTTCTTCTGTTGAATGTCTTGACTTGATCTAAGTGTCTTTATTCAATTCATCAAGACTGTTCTGAATTCTCATAGAGTCTTTCAAAACAGTGACAACCTTCCCCAGCATCTGCACCTTCTGCACTGTCCTTTCTATGAGCTGAGTCATTTGTGAGAACACTGAATTGACCTGGATTCAGGACAGATCCTTAGGGGACCTTGTTTGATACATCCCGCTTCTCTCAGTACCTGTGGGAGGAAAAACTGGTGTTTGAGCATAAGCTCTGGCCTTAATTTGGAAACAGCAGGGCATTAGGGCAGCTCATGTCACCATATGAAGTGAAGCTTTGGCTTCATAAAAGGGGATGAACAGGAAAATACACATGAGAATCATCTGTACACACTGTCCCGTGCCTTTGCCCTGCCCAGCACACAGCACCACGCGCCGCCTCCGCTCCCTGAATCCACACACTGTCTCGAAGGGGGTTATAAATATACATCCTCCTTCAGTTGGAGAAGGAAGAAGAGGATGCAGATGGGTGAGAACTGTTCCAGTGAAGCTCGCGCTCTCGCCCGGCGCATAATGAGATCAGAATGCAGGCAGGAATGTGTGGAGGAGTGGAGCTGGCAAGGATTCACCAGCCTGAATTATTCTAAGCCTATTCCATCCCTAATCAAACCATTTTGCCTTTTTTTTTTTTTTTTTTTGGTGTGCAAAGGTGCTTTATGGAGCTGTTTCTGTTGGAACATAAAATTCAAGCTCATTTTACTACAGGAGCAAATTCTAGTTGACAAGATATTACTCCTTGGGTGAGTTTTTGGTGTGCTGGGCTTCTTATAGTATCCTTTGCTCTGGTTATTTCAGGGCACTTGGCATTTCCCTGCTATGTAGCCAATTTACTGGATGCTGGAAACTATGAAGTTGGATCTTTAAAAGGATCCTGGATCATTTCTGATGCTAATATAAATCTAAAAAAAAAACCCCAAACAGAAAAGGGGTGGGCAGAGCCACATCACATGAGTTATCCAGACTTGTTTACATCCTGATTTGCAAAAGATACGGCTTGACCCCAGTGTAACCTTGAAGTCTACACAGGGAGAGGAAGTACTATGTAAATTAGAGCAGCCAAAACAAAACAGGCAGACAGAAGCTGAGTGTACAGAACAAGCTGGGGAGGCACTCTGCAAACACTCTGCTAGGGAGAAGAAATGTGCACAATTTTTAATTTTTTATTTTTTTTGGTTCTGGGATATAAAGGGCTGTGAAAAAAACCTTTGCTAAAAACAAATGGCCACACCCATTTTCCATAGTATAGGAACAGTGTGTTTTCCTGCACCAACCCTGCCCTCCCAGGGAAGTCCCGCCTTTCAGAGGACCAGTTCAGAGTGCCCAGAGAAATGTCCTTTTGCCCAAGCTTTTTGGCTGCAATCTAAATGGGTTTTAAAGATGACAGTGGTGTCCTGAGGGCCCTGCCAGGGGACCAAAGCAATGCACACCGCCTAAAAGCACTTAACAGCAGTGAATGGCTTGTGGTGGTGAGCACACCTTGTGTTAGTCTCCCATGGTGGATGAGGAAGGGGGAGAGCAGACCAAAGGCTGTGGATCGTCCAGGAGGTCTTCAGCACCACTGGGGCCATGCACTTCACTCTCCAGTTGTGCACTGGGACACGTTTGTGTGGCCGACCCGTGAAGACACTGAGAAACAGATCTAGAGGGAAAATAATGCTATTTTTGCAGTGAGTTAAATGCTTTTCACCCCACTTAAGTTTTAGCCGTTCTTAACTCTGCACTTCCACTCCTGAGGCTGAGCCTCTCCACGCTTTCAACACTGCCTGGTATCTTCCTCCCGTGCCTCGGTGGCACCGTGGTTTAGAGAGTGGAGTCACCTGAGGACTTCTGCTGTGAAGTGATGCATCATCACTTTCAGCTCCCTCACAGGATCTAGTGACCTCAGAAGCAGCACAAAGGAGGTCAGAGCGTGGCACCTGGCACAGCACCAGCTGCAGGTTGGCACGGCAGCAGCCGAGTGTGTCTTGTGCCTAACCACAACCCCACCGAGCTGCTCGGTGTCTGTGGGTGCAGCTTTCTCACGCACTCCTCCATGTTAGGAGAGTGTTATTCCCTACCTTGTTATTTGGAATCTATTTTAGGACAGGGAAAGTGATTCCCATGGAGACCTCTCTTGGCTCTTGAACCCACAAAACTGTTAATCTCTGAATTTCAGTCTCTGGATGGAGGACGGAGTGCAGCAGTTGTGAGCAGTGTTTTAAGCCTGGTGGAGCACAATTGTTTAGTCTGCTGCAGGCAGAGGCTGAGCCCAGAAAAAGTATGGCTTGTGGCCAGCAGCATGTTCACAACCAGCAAAGTTTAGGAGGCAGCAATGAGGTAAAACGGGCTCAAAAAAGGAGATAACTCCATGCCCCTGAATTGCCAATATCCTTCCCGAAATCTCCATTAAACAAATTCTGAGGCACATTACTTTACTGAATTGACTGGGGAGAGTTCTTACCCAGATGAGCATTGTCTGCTTCCAGGAACAGCAGGTTTTCTTTCACCTCATGTCAAATTTCTTGCTCCTGAAGAAACCAGAATTGTTCATGGAGTAATATTGACCTAAATTGTGCACAACTGTTTCATTCCTTGGCTCATCCTGGGCTCACCAGGGGCCACACTCTTCAATCCTTTCTCAAGATGCTGTGAACAGTCCATTTGGGGGTCAAGTGCTATTCATGAAGAACCCCAGTGCCAGAATTTGTTGGTGCTGTTCAGAAATAAGTATATTGTGCATAATGATGTCTGTTAACTTTTCATAGCCCTTGCTTGCCTGCTGTCTCCTACCAGCTACATAAACACACACGATGTACATTGGTGCTTTTCTGTGTCAGAAAACCATCACTGTTTAAGTGTAAAATGACCTTTTGGTGTGTATATATGTATTGAAGCAAAATGTGTTTCCTATGAACACTAATTGAAATAAGTCTTGCTTTAAATGCAGAGATTTTAGTCACAGAAAGCTTCTGTGAGCATTGAACTGTGTGTTTGTACAGGAGAAATTTGAAAGAAAAAGTAAGTGTGAGAAGAGAAATGAATCTTTCAAGGCAAAAGCAGGAAGGGAAGTTTAGGAAATATTAAGGCAATCAGAGTTGCCCTTTATTCCTTGCACTGGAGGTCTGTCAGTTTTCAGGGGTTTGAGGACAGGAAAAAATCATGGAATCAGCGAATGGTTTGGGTTGGAAGTGACATTAAAGATCATGTGGTTATGTCCCACTGCCATGGGAAGAGACACCTCCCACAACACCACTGGTTGCTCCAAGCCCCATCCAACCTGGCCTTGGACACTTCCAGGGATGAGGCAGCCACAGCTCCTCTGGGTAACCTGTGCCAAGGCCTCACCGCCCTCCCAGGGAAGAATTGCTTCCTAATATCTGATCCAAACCTGCTGGTTTTCAGTTTGAAGCCATTTCCTCTTGTCCTGTCACTACATGCCCTTCTCAAAAGTCCTTCTCCATTTCTCCTGGAGCCTCTTTAGGGGGCTCTAAAGTCTCCCCAGAACCTTCCCTTCTCCAGGCTGAACAATCCCAATGCTGAGCGTGTCTTCACCTGAGAAGCAGTCAAATCCTCTGATCATCTTCATGGCCTCCTCTGGACTCGCTCCAGCAGGTCCATGTCCTTCTTTTATTGGCTGCCCCAGAGCTGAGTACATCACTGCAGGTGAGCTCACCACAGCAGAGCAGAGAGGCAGAACCCCCTCCCTCCCCTGCTGCCCACAAGGTTTTGGAAGGAGCGCAGGACACGATTGGATTTCTCTCTGCCAGGGCACAGGGCTGTGTCTAGTTGAGCTTCTCATCAGCCAACACCCCCAAGTCCTTCTCCTCCAGGATGCTGTGAATCCGTTCTCCACCCAGGCTGTTCTATTCCAGGGTGTGCTTGTGGCCAAGCCCTGCTCCAGCTCTCACCTCCCGCTCTGCTCTGCAGCAGCAGGAAATGTGAAAGGAAGCCGGCTGGAAAGCAAACGTCTCTCTCCAGTGGAGACCACAAGGTTCAGTAAAGTCTGAAAATTTGGCTTTCAATTCATTCTCTTTTCAGATTTTGACCATGTGGGAAATATTTATTCCTGCTTGCACAGAAATTTATGAAATAAATGGGAAATGTAGCTCCTTAATATTTAATTTGCTTGGTGATTAAAAGAAATTAGTTTCAACCATTGAGCAGTTTAGCAAATCTCCATTAATTTTTATAAGGAAATACTTGCCTGACTTCTTTCTGTGAATTTATGTGAAAAGAATAGTTACTAAATCTTCTCCCATCTGTGTGTTTTCGATAAGGATATTGCTAATGTGAATAATCAGAAACTGAATCCTAATTGAATGCTAATGTGTTAAGTGTAATGTAGCCTATACTTCATAAATAACAACTGGATTGTGGAGTTAAAGTAGTGCAATGATAGTGCCCAGAAGTATTTTAGATCGTAAACTTATTTTCAGATTTTTTGAAGCAACCAGGCAGAATCAGGAACGTAATTTAGTATTTACTCAAGCATTTGGGTGTTTAGGCCATGTTGACCCACAGAGCCTTTGGAAATCTGTTCCTTTCCTTTTCAAAGCATCAGTGAAGAATAGAACTTGTTGCATTCTCTTGGTTTTCAGGCAGTGCTGAGATAATTTACAGTGATAACGCTGTCGCTGCTGAGCTAAAACCAAAAGACCTTTCTCTGAGTATGTGTGTAATGAAAAGTGTGATGTTTTCAAATACTGAATGAGTCAATATTTCCCCAATGTTTTTCAGACACAGTATGATAAAGTAGTCTTTCAGATTACTGATTTCAGGTTTGTATTAATCTTTTTCATCACACTTTTATAAGTACGGCTTTTGTTATTGCTTTCTTTTACTACACTGAACCAGTAATCTGATCTCACTTTTTGAGACTTAAGCATTGTTCTATAAATACAGCTTTGGGCTAGAAATTATTTTAATTTTTGACAGTTTCCATATGATTTTCATTGTTTGTGCCCACCACTAAATTATCTCAAAACATTGTACCATGGCTAATGGCTAAATTGGGTCTCTCAGAGAACTGTTTAATTCTTAGGCAACATTTATTCATATATGATTTAATAAGACAGCACAAGGACTAGATGAATGTAATTTGAAAAATGAAAGGAGAAGTAAAAAATTATTTGTTTTCCAGCCAAAAGGGAAAGGAGCACTTTTTTGACTGCCACCTTGTTTGCCTTCCCTGTGGCTCTTGTGATACCCCTGTAAAGATACAATAGTGGTGACTCAGCCATGGGCAGTGCTCAGAACAAGTCCATGTGTTGGTTTGGCACGGCCTGG
>VWPU01010523.1:0-128437 GCA_013398955.1 Callaeas wilsoni
CCCCCCCGGCCCCCGCGTCCCCCCGCAGCGCGGCCGGGGGCAGGGGCGCAGGCTACGCGCCCGGGCGCGGATCGCTGCCCCGCATTAATCACCGGGGCGAGCAGCGGAGCCGGGGCCGGTGGCTCGTAATTAGGGAGCGTGTGCCGCCCGGATTATCTCGTTAGTTTATCAAGAAAACATTTATTATAATTAATTCTCGGACGGGGTAATTATTATTGAGCGAGGGCAGAGCAACTGGTAGCCGGGATCTATGCGGAGCGGGGGGGGAGCGGGAGGAGGGGGAAAGGTGACAGATTGCGGAGTGGAGCCGTTGCTCCGCGGGCTGAGGGGCGGCCCCGGGATGCGCGGCCGCGGCCGAGGGGCTCCGCGGGCGGCCGCGCCGGGCTGGCGCCTCGGCGGGATGCCGCCGACTTTAACCGAACCGAGCTTTAGGGTTGCTTTTTTGGGAGGAGGTGTTTGTGCTATTTTTGTTGCTTTTTTTATAATTTTTTTTTTTTTTTTTTAAATTTTCGTTTCCTCCTTTTGAAGCGGGCAGCGACTCCCGCTCCGCTCTCCCGCGCGCCTCGCGAGGCGAATAGAGCGGCGGCCGAAGCCGCCCGGCCCCGGAGCGGGGCTGCCCCCTCGGTAGGACCGTCCGTGTTCGGCCTCCCCCGAGGGGATGATGCTAAAAGCGGGGCCCGACCCTGCGCACCCCGCGCTGGGTGCACGCTCCCTCCGCCGCTCCGCGCGTTTGTACGCGGCCAATCCCTTCCCCGAGGGGAGAAGGGGAAGCTCCGCGCCGCGGAGAACCCGCACCGACGGCGCTGGCGGCCGGGGGGGATCCGGCAGGAGCCCCCCGGCAGTGCTTGGCCCTCTCGGGGAGTCGGCTCGGCTGAAACACGGAGTTTTGGGATGTTTCGGGAAGAAAGTTGTGCTGGAGTTCTTTTACCCGACGGCCGCTGGGAATAGAGGGAAAGGCGGGATTTTGCTCCAAAAGATTTTTAAAGAATTATTTTCTACGGGAAAAAAAAGCCTTAATCTTTTTAGGAGTCCCAGTTTGGCCCCTTACGGGCCATTCTTCGGGCGGAGCGGGTGCTTGGTCCCCGCTACAGAGAGCCCGGTCCCGTCGGGGCAGCGAGAGGGGACCGGGGGAGCCCGAGCGGGGACCCGGGGAGCCGCTCGCCCGTCGGGGCTGTCCCGGGGCCGCTCACCACCGAGGTGTTTGTTTAGCTTCAGCTCCGTCATCAAGAGTTTC
This sequence comes from Callaeas wilsoni, assembly GCA_013398955.1. Lineage (NCBI taxonomy): Eukaryota > Metazoa > Chordata > Aves > Passeriformes > Callaeidae > Callaeas > Callaeas wilsoni. The sequence continues at coordinate 1,235 of VWPU01010523.1, forward strand.
TTGAAAGCCTAATAAATCTGTTACTTGCCTCCAAATCTAATTACCCGGAGTACTAATTAGGTGCAAATGGCCGGTGGAAATTACTGCAGACGTGGACTGATGGCGGGAGAGCAGAAAAGTTTGGCTCTTCCCGAGCGGGCATTTGAGCTCTGAAATGCAGCAACGTCGGGGGGAAGGGGAAAAGAGAGAAAGGGGGGTAAGGTTTGAATGTTGCCCAAACCTGGGATAATTAAAGTCCTTGCAAGAGACTAGTGGAGAGATAGGTTTCTTGAATTGTTTCTTTGTTTCTCACCCTTGGGCTTTGTTATCTGCATTATTTATTTAGCCGAGGGGTTCTTTGTGTCTGCCAATGGCCCCAATCAAGTTTTGCTTGAGACAATTAGCCGGTGCCCGGCCGGGAATCCTATGCAAATGCCCCCGGCTGCCGTACAATGCGGGCAGTTGAAGGCATGGGGGGTTTTGTTCGGGTAGTAATTACTGGCTGGGATGCGGCCCCCCCTTCCCTCCCCTCGCCCTTTTTGGGGAGAGATGCGTTTATCTAGTCAGTCTCTCCCAGCTCCCAAATCCGGCTGGGGTCCGGGCAGGAGGATTGACTGGGGGAAGGCAGCGGGGATAAAAGCTGGGGAGGGGGGGGTGGGACACAGCGAGCTGGCCTGACTCCCCCTTCATCCCTCCATTGCTCCCTCCTCTCCCTCCTGCGCAGGCACCTGGCGGCCCCCCCACGCCCGACGGCTCCCCCAGGCACCGCCCGGGGCAGGCAGGGCGCTCGGCCGGCTCCCGCTCGCCCGGATTTCGGCCAACTCTCCTCCCCGCCACAACTTTAGCATGATGTCTTATCTTAAGCAACCACCTTATGCAGTCAATGGCCTGAGTCTCACAACCTCGGGCATGGATTTGTTGCATCCGTCCGTCGGTTATCCCGGTAAGCCACGTTTTTCTTCCCTCTTCCCTCCCCCTTTTTGCTCCACGGAGGAGCAGCCGCTGGGATTTTGGAGGCACGACATGCCCAGGGTTCACGCTGGCTTGGGTGGATGAGGGCGTGGGGTGCCTCTGTCTCCCTTCTTCCTCACCCCTAACTTTTTATCCGTGAAAGGGGCTGCAAACAGGGGAGACCCCCATGCCGGAGATGGGGGCCAGATGCTCCAAACGCGTCCAGGGGAGATGCGGAGCTGGGATTGCCGCACTGTGGCGGCTGATCCTGGGAGTGCGGATCCCCCGGGAGAGGAGAGGGAATGGGGGTGCCCCCCTGGGGAGGGGACTGGAGGGGACACCGGAGTCTGAGGGGCCGCTGACTGACAGCCAGGGCCTCTGGCTCCATTCGCAGCCACCCCGCGAAAGCAGCGGCGGGAGCGCACGACCTTCACCCGGGCGCAGCTGGATGTGCTGGAGGCTCTTTTCGCCAAGACCCGCTACCCCGACATCTTCATGCGGGAGGAGGTGGCCCTGAAAATCAACCTGCCCGAGTCCAGAGTGCAGGTAGGAAGCGGAGTGGCTCCGGAGACCCCCGCCTGCCCTCTCCCTCCGTACCGCCGTGAAGGGCTTGGACTGGCCTGTGCCTGACAGGGAGGAAGGGACTGGTTTAGGGGATGGATTCCGTCCTGAAGCCAAGCCAAGCCCTTGTGGGTTGAAGGACGCTCAGAGATGGGTGGGGGTTCAGTGAGGGGATGTAATGGCATTTTGCATCCCCAGGGCGGGATGTGCCCCCCCTTCCTCCCTCTGCACTGAGGAGATGTTGTGCAGATCCTGGATCCCACTCTTGAACCCTCCATACCCATCCCCAGCACCCCCAAATCTCAGCCTGTCCCGCGGACATTTGGGGGCCCTGCAGAAGCCACAAAGGATCCCCTGTTCCCCAGGGATCACTACATCCCCAGAGCTGGGCCAGATTGGGATCCCAGCTCACACCAGTACAGACTGGGGGCTTCCTCCCCCTTTGAGGGAACTTTGATGAGAGAGGGGCTGCCTTGCTGGAGGGAGCCCTTCTCCTGGGGCTGGGCTGTTCCTGTTCTGCAGGAGCCTGCAGGGACCCCATCTGGGCAGCATTTTGGAGGTGCTGCTGGCAGGGCAGGAGGGTCCTGCCGCCTCTGGAATCTAGAACACTCCAGCAGCAGGGGCAGGGCATCTCCAAAGCCATTCCTCTCCCTTGCCTCCAGGCGAGGCTTCCCGAGGCTGTGTGGTGCCGTGTTCCCGTGGAGCGTGGTGGCTGGGATTGGGATACCCCCATGCCAAACCCTATCCTCATCCCCACAAAACCACCCCAGAGCCAGCCCCTTTGGGCCCTGCTAAGGGAAGGTGAGATGAGCTGAGGGGACAACTCTGGCCAAGGGGGTGAGAGCAGGAGCCTGTTTGGAGGGTAAATGAGACATCTTTACCCCCCTCCCCAACCCGAACCTCTGCTTCCCTAATTGTTCCCTCCTTTTCTGATGTTCTCTTGTTTCTAATTAAGGACTCCACTTCAATAGGCCTTAAACAGTGATTCCTGGGGGTGCCCGGCTGGCAAACAACACAGAGGGAATGCTTCCCCCTCTCCCCCAAAAGTGACCTTATTAAGGAGTTTGATTTGTGATTTCCACTTGTTATTACCGCTAATGATCTCAGGGAGGGGGAGCCCCGGAGCTTTTCTTTGCAGCAGCCGCAACCCTCTGCTCTTGGGGGACAGTTTTAGGTCTCCCTCTCAGGTGAAGTCTCCCTGCCACCATCTCTTTCCCTCCTTGGGTTTGCCTGTACATCCCTAACCCCAGGCTTTTTCTCTCTCCCTCTCCTGTGCCTCTGTCTCAAGGTGTGGTTTAAAAACCGCCGAGCCAAGTGCCGGCAGCAGCAGCAGCAGCAGCAGAACGGGGGCCAGAACAAGGTACGGCCGGCTAAAAAGAAGAATTCACCAGCCCGGGAAGTGAGTTCGGAGAGTGGGACCAGCGGGCAGTTCACTCCCCCCTCCAGCACCTCGGTCCCCACCATTTCCAGCAGCAGTGCCCCCGTGTCCATCTGGAGCCCGGCATCCATCTCCCCGCTCTCAGACCCCCTGTCCACCTCTTCCTCCTGCATGCAGAGATCCTATCCCATGACCTACACCCAGGCATCAGGCTACAGCCAAGGATACGCTGGATCGACCTCCTATTTCGGAGGGATGGACTGTGGATCTTACTTGACCCCTATGCACCACCAGCTCCCTGGGCCGGGGGCCACCCTGAGTCCCATGGGTGCCAACGCGGTCACCAGCCACCTCAACCAGTCTCCAGCCTCCCTCTCCACCCAGGGCTATGGAGCCTCCAGTTTGGGCTTTAACTCCACCACCGATTGCTTGGATTATAAAGACCAAACCGCCTCCTGGAAGTTAAACTTCAATGCTGACTGCTTGGATTATAAGGACCAGACATCGTCATGGAAGTTCCAGGTTTTGTGAAGAACCTTTGTGGTACCGAGAGAAATCGCGACGAGAACGAACAGGCTGGGCTGAGCGCTCCAGTTTTAGTCAGGTCTTGGTTAAATTAAAGAGAAAAATAACTCCACGGACAAACAAATGAACAAAAAATCCGACAGCAACAAGAGGGGGACAGTGTTGGTGTGATCCCGTTCAGACTCATCTCCTGCTCAGACGCTCTGGAAAAGGAATAATAAAGAGGAAAAACGGAGGAAGAAGGCCTTAAACGGACAGATCATCTAGTGAGCAGAAACCAGACAGACCCATCTGTGTTCCTTCTAGTTTTAGCCAATTGTTGGGTTTCTTTGTTTGGAAGAGGTGGGAGATCATCCCACCTACGGGCCAGTTTTAAAAAAAAAAAAAAAAAAAAAGAGTCTAGGTTTTTATTTCTTTTTTTGTGTGTGCGTGGAAAGATGATCCTTCACCCAGAGGTTTCCAATGTGTTAGCCAACCCTCGGTTAAAATATTCAGAATGGACAACATCTCTCTTTTTCTCCCTCTTTTTGTCCCTCCCTCTTTCTTTCTCTCTCGAGCTCATCCAACTGTTTCATGCCCAACTTGCTGAAGTTGGCACCCGGAGAACTTGGTTCAGGGCTGTGTGGGTTGTGTGACTGATTGTCCTAGCTGCACTACTTTATTTAAAGATTAAGAAAAAAAAAAAGATAATGTTCATAAGGAGTCAATATGTAGTTTTTAAGAGACAATCAGTGTGTGTCTTATATAAATGGTACATCTGTGGTTTTTAATCTGTGCTAGACTTCAAAACTGTGATCTCCTGTATTGTATGCAACTATGAACTCTGCACCAGCGGGAGTTCTGCTGTGATTTAAATAGGTTATAATTATAAGTGAAATTCAGAGCAACTGAGTTACCTATTATCATCTTTTAAAAAAAAGTAATTAAAAATATATATTTAAAAAAATAATAAAAAAGAAAAAAAAGAAAAACGCAAAAAACACGATCGCCTTTCACCCGAGGTGAACTGCACTGAAACTTTTTACAACAAACTGTATCTGAATGAAAGAGGAAAGACCGAAAATACCCCACCCGAGGACATTTAACTCCTCTGGAGCTCACTTACTGCTGGCCATGCCGGCAGTAACCGTCAAATCCAACAGGACTTTGGGCAGTTGCTCTGACCTGGACGAATTTAAACCGAGAAATTCATTGTCGTTTATGCTTGCAGATGTTAACTGAAAAAAAAAAAGAAAAAAAAAAAGATATATATGCATAAACCTTTTTTTCCTGGATTTGGCAGATATGTATAATTATATTAAAATGGTTCTAGCACACTTGATGGTTGTCTTCCATTTTAATCGCAGCCGGCGAGTGACAGAGAAGGGGCGATGCCGTCCCCGGGTGCAGCCGGGCACGGGGGACCAGGAGGGTCCGGCTGCTTCTGCAGGGCCGAGACAAAAAGGGGTTCTGCTGGCAGCTCCCTGAGGTGAAGGAAGCAAACTCAAGGAGGGGCATTACTTTATTTTTGAGATCTTTAATCAAAAAAACTTTCATTCATCCAAGCAGACCTCGGATAACGTGACCTTTCCCACCCCAGCTTCGCCAAATCTCTTTGTGGGGAGGGAGGGATGTGTTTGCTCTGTGGCCTCCCAGGGGATGGAGTCCCAGCTGCGTGTTTGAGGAGAGCCCTAAACTTTCCAGGCAGGAGAAGGAGGAACCTGGATCAGGCGGGATGCTCTGAGCAGAGGTGCTGGGGAAGGTGACGGATGAGTGTTTGAGCTACAGTCTCACGAGCTGAAGCCACGGTGCCCCAGGGTGCAGGATCAGGCCCTTCCCAAGCATCCCTGCTCTTGATGGCTCTTTCTCTGTCCTTCTCCCTCTTTCTCCCTCTCTCCTTCCCCCGTGCAGCGCTGGGGCTGCTGGAGCCCTGAACTCGGGTTGGATTTAGCACAGCAAAATAATGGACCTCTGGAAAGGGAGAGACCTGGAGAGAAGCCCCCGGCACCATCCCACGCCCTGTCACCGGCTGTCCCCCAGGGCTTGTCACCAGCGCCCTTCCGCCCGTGAGTCACCCAGGGCCACCAGCACCACGCCTTGGTCCCTAGGACTGCGCAGCACGAGCGATGACACAGCCGTGGTGCCTCTCCAGCCATCCCTGGGCTGCCCATCCCAGCATCCCAAACTGCCCCTTCCACGGGCACCAGCCAACCGCTCCTCCCCGCGGTGCCGTTTGCGTCCCCCGCCGCCACGAGCGGGGAGCAGCCTCCAAAATAAACAGCTCTGGGGGAAGGAGAGCTTTTGTGCTGCCTCACGTTTTGTGCTGTGTCGGTCGGTGATTTTCTCATTTATTTTTTTGTGACGGGAGGATCCGTGCAGGGGAGGTTTGGGAAGCGCCAGCCGTGTCCCTGCCGCCGGCATCTCCCAAGCAGCAGCGCGGAAAGTTTCATTTCTCCACTGATTTGCTTCGAATCAACAAAGTTTACTGCTCCCCCAAAAAATCTATTCGAACAAAATACACTCAAGAAAACCAAGTCCTTACTGAACTGGGGCACAGCATCTCACCTGCCTGGAAAAGCTCTTTGTTTCCTGAGCTTTTGATTATTATTTTTTTTAAAAGCCTCTTTAAAACCTCTTTTTGCATTTAGCTTTCCCCATCTTATCTTTTACTTTTCTTTCCTGAGTATTTCCCTGCCTGTCAGGGATGAGCTCCTCCAGCTAGTGCTCATTTTTATCAGAAAAAGCTAATTCGTGGCAGGAGTTTCTCTGATTTTTCCCAGGCTTTTTGTAGTTTCCACATTTTCTCTCCCTGTTGGTTTCTGAGTTTAATTTAAATGGGCACATGCGTGGGCAAAGGGCAAAATCCCAAGGTGAGCTGGCAAATAAAAAATATTCTGTAAAGAATGTTTTAACTCCTTTTTAATTTTTAGCGTTTTACATCTCCTGGCAGAATTCATTTCCTCTGAACTCAGGCTGCGGTAGGCAATCTTGGATCCAATAAAATCTGGGGAAAAGCTGGGGAGACCACACCGGTTTAGTGTTGGAAAGCTGGATTTAGGGGCAAAGAGCTGATTAGGAGGGTGTTTGATTTGAGGTGTCCTGCCCAGCCCCCTCAAATATACATACAAGCAAATCCTCTACCTGCTCTGCAATGTGACATTTCCCACCAGAGGGGGAAAAAAATCCCCAAAACTGGAAAAGTAGAAAAACAAGAGGGAAATCTTGAGTGCAACCACAACGAACTGCCCGGAATGCCGGTTCCAGCACCTCCGCCTGCCCCCTGCCTGCTCCCTGCTTATCCTTGTCCAGCCCCTCCTGCTCCTGCTCTGCTTCCTTGCTGGATTCCCTCTCCATTTCCCTGCCCACCCCGCCTGCACCCTGCCCAATGTTCCTTTCCTGCTCCCTGCCCGCTCCCCATCAGCCCCAACCCGCACTTCCCAGTGCTCCCAGTAACCAGAGCATCCCTGCTCCCACCCCAGGCTGAGACAGCTCAGGGAGCCCCAAAACAGGGACAACTTTTGGGGTGCTGCATTTCCAGGAGGATCCCGGGGCTGGGGAGCACTGCCAGTTTCCAAGGAGACAGGGGAGATTTACTGAAAAAAGCCGGATTTAGGGACAGGCAGTGAAGCTTCACCACCTGGTGATGGGTGGAGTGGCAAAGAACACCCCGAACTCTCACTCACACCCCTGGCACCGCCTTTGCCTGGGATTTGGGGGGTGCTGGGGGTAAAGCTGGGGGGTTGGGAATGGGTTTGGGAAGGTTAGAAAGAGAGGATTGGGAAGAGGGGCAGTGCTGGGGTGAGGGGATGGGATTCCTGGGGGTCAGGGCATGGTGTGAGGGCTGGGCTGGGCTGGGCGGGCACTGGGATGTGTGTGGGGAGTGTCAGGGATGGGAGGTGCGGGAGGGGCAGGAAGGAAATGGAAGGAAAGGAAAAGAAGGGAAGTAAGGAAGTATGGAGGGAGAGAAGGGGGAGAGGACGAGAAGGAGGGAAAGAAGGAAAGAAGGAGGGAGGAAGGAGGGAGGGAGAAAAGGAGGGAGAAAAGGGGAAAGGAAAGGAAAGGAAAGGAAAGGAAAGGAAAGGAAAGGAAAGGAAAGGAAAGGAAAGGAAAAAGAGAGAAGACAGAGAAAGGCAGAAGGGAAGGAGAAATGCCATTTCCAGCTGCTGGGGCTGCCTGGTGTCTCCCTGCTGCTGTAACTGCTGCTGCACCTCAGGGCTGGGGCAGAGCAGAGGGAGGTGATGGCGGGGGTGGGGAAGAAGAGGTGGTGAAGAGATAGATAAATACATAAATCCCATACAAACTGTTAAAATCTGCTCTGAGAGTCAATTTTGACTTTTAGGCTCATGAACCATTAATAAAAATCTCCTTATACTCAGATGGCTCTCAAATGCTGTGATAGCGGATTACAAACTCCTAATGGAGATACTGTATGATCAAATATTCTCTAAGCACCAAGGTCTAACGTCCTGGGGGTGGCCAGGCCACCTGATTATCAGCTTATCGGCAAATACCTCTTAGTGAGGGATGTGCCAAAAAGAAAGTGTCTTCCTCGACGTGCTCCCTTCTCCATTCTTCCTTCACACAGGTTTGGGAATGGCATCCTGTGGTCTGGGGACCATAGGATGCCTCGTGGCAATGATGTCCCCACTCTGTCATGGGGCTTGTCCCTGGTTTCTGGGTTTTCTGTGAGAGATGCAGAGCTGGAGGTCCCAGAGGGGTTTCGGGCTCCCAGTGCACAGAGAAACACCTTTCTTGGTCTCAACACTGGTGACACTGAGCCCTTGCCAGGACCAAACCACTGAATGTGACGTATAATTACCTGGTAATTAAATTTGGAATGCTGAGGCAGCATCATTATAGGGAGAGAGGGAGGAGAGGAGGCGCCTCTGTGAGACCAGAAACCAGAGCTCCCCACAGAGCCAATTGCTGGGAAAGCTGGGCTGTAGATGTGGCATGATGTGCATGATGTGCTGCTGTTTTCTGTTTTCAAGGAGAGGTTGGTTCTCCCCCTGCCTCTCCTCACATGCTCACAGGTAACCCTGGTATTTATTCTTACGTGGATGCTGCTAATGAGACCTGCTGAGGTTTAGAAAATGCAGCATCTAACCCGGTCTGGGAGCCCTGTGCCCTGGGAGGGTCTGGGATCAGGCTGGACAGGGAGGAGAGGGCATGAGGGAGCAAGTAGGGCAGCTTATATCAAAAAATAGATTTAAAAAGTCCTCTCGGGGCTGTAACCTTCCCAAAAGGGACCGTGTTTTGTGTGTGTCCCTCACCACCGACACCAGTTCACATCCTGCTGGGGCGTGACCTAACTTCCACTTGGCTGAAGTAAAGTCTTCAAGACTTGGAGCATTTTTGGCTTTCCTGAAGGAGGTTGTGAGGTCGGGATGTCAATGCCAAGCAGAAGAACTTTCCTCCAGACCTGCTTTGGTTCACTTGTGACTTTTCGGTAAGGCTTGGTACGTGCCTTGAGTTTCCAAGCACCACCCCTGGGACATGGGGAAGGTGCCCACGCTGTGCTGCCTTTCTCAACCTTCTCCTGCCAGAGAGGAGAGCAAAGCTGGGTCCTCCTGGGTCCTCACTCCCTTTGCAAGTGACAAATCACTTTTGCTTTCAGGCAGATTCAAGCAGAGGTGAAGCTGATTTATCTCCTGATGTTGCTGTTAAAAGCAGAGCGTCCCTCAGTCCTTGCAAGCCGGTCTCTCCATGCACACTTGTGGAAGGACAGGGAACTGTGCACTCTGTCTCACTGATTTTCGGAGATCCCATAGGCCACTCTGGCTCCTCTGGAGGATGTGGGGCTGCAGGTTTTATCCCTTGGCATAATCAGGCTCGTTTCCATTAGGAAAATATGCGGAGCCACCCTGCAGGGAAGCCTGTCTGGGGAGTAAATGCAGGCTGACGCGGCTGAGGGTGCTTGTCCAGGGGCTGAAGAGCTGAAAACGAGAAATGTGGTGAGCTGTGAGAATGTTCCTTGGGTTGTGAGAGTGTTCATTGGGTTGTGAGGGTGTTTGGTGAGTTGTGAGGGTGTTCGTTGGGTTGTGAGGGTGTTCATTGGGTTGTGAGAGCGTTTGGTGAATTGTGAGGGTGTTTGTTGGGATGTGAGGGTGTTTGGTGAGGTGTGAGGGTGTGCATTGGGTTGTGAGGGTGTTCGTTGGGTTGTGAGGGTGTTTGGTGCGTTGTTGGGTTGTGAGAGTGTTCGAGGATTTTTGTTGGGTTATGAGGGTTTTTGTTGAGTTGTGAGGGTATTTGTTTGTGAGGGTGTTCATTGGGTTGTGAGGGTGTTTGTTGGTTTGCGAGGGTGTTCATTGGTTTATGAGGGTGTTTGTTGGGTTGTGAGAGTGTTCATTGGGTTGTGAGGGCGTTTGGTGGGTTGTGAGGGGGTTTGTTGGGTTGTGAGGGTGTTCGTTGGGTTGTGAGGGTGTGTGGTGAGTTGTGAGGGTGTTTGTTGAGTTGTGAGGATGTTCGTTGGGTTGTGAGGGTGTGTGGTGAGTTGTGAGGGTGTTTGTTGAGTTGTGAGGATGTTCGTTGGGTTGTGAGGGTGTGTGGTGAGTTGTGAGGGTGTTTGTTGAGTTGTGAGGATGTTCGTTGGGTTGTGAGGGTGTGTGGTGAGTTGTGAGGGTGTTTGTTGAGTTGTGAGGATGTTCGTTGGGTTGTGAGGGTGTGTGGTGAGTTGTGAGGGTGTTTGTTGAGTTGTGAGGATGTTCGTTGGGTTGTGAGGGTGTGTGGTGAGTTGTGAGGGTGTTTGTTGAGTTGTGAGGATGTTCGTTGGGTTGTGAGGGTGTGTGGTGAGTTGTGAGGGTGTTTGTTGAGTTGTGAGGATGTTCGTTGGGTTGTGAGGGTGTGTGGTGAGTTGTGAGGGTGTTTGTTGAGTTGTGAGGATGTTCGTTGGGTTGTGAGGGTGTTCGTTGGGTTGTGAGGGTGTTTGCTGGGTTGTGAGGCAGTTTCTTCAGTGTTGTGCAGAGGAGGCACGAGCCCTGTGGCCCCCTGAGAGCTGTGAGGTTGCAGGATCTGGGGTGATGGAATGCTGAGAAGGGTGATGGAGTCTGGTGGGAACCCAAACAGCATCAGCCCTGGGTCAGTGGGGGATAAGGGCTGAGGTGTTGCCCCTGAAACTCTGGAACCCACCCCAAATCATGTGGGAGAGGAGACCTGTACTGAAATGGTGTTGCCCAGTCTCAGGACCTGGCTTTGCAATGGAAAGGGGAAGATTAGGAATGGCTCAGGAAGAGCCAGGAAAGCAACTCCAGGAGGCATGAACCTGCTTGGTGAAATATTTGGGGGCATTCTGTCCATATATGAGTTATCCAAGGGAAGGTTGAGATGGTGTGAGGATATTGCCTGGAAGACAGAAGCGTGCCCTTACCTATCTGGTAGGAGTATCCAGGTTGACAAGTTAAAATAAGATTAATCCAAGCTGACCATTTGAGAAAAATAAAAATTATAAGCTGAAACAAATTCCCTTAGGACAGGGAAGCTCTGCATTTTTAAGTGTAACACTCAAACACCAATGTGCCTTCCTAAAAGTCATGCAGGAAGGACTTGCCCCTGTCCACAATTACTTAAAATACAGTATTTCACATCATTTATGGTAACCATCCAGGTTACTCCGCTGTTTCAGGGCTTTGTGCAGGACCTTTTAGAGGATGGAGTGTTCACCAGATGGTTCCTGGGGAAATTTGCATCTGGATCATCTCTGGCCATGGACAATCAAACGCAGCTGGTGTAGGAGAGGGCTGGGAGCTGGGCACCAGGAGCAGGGCACCAGTGCTACAGGTGGCCTGTGCTGCTGGGATCTGTGTTATGGGAGGACCTCCAGGCCAATGCCTCATCCAGGAAAAATGCTGGTGTCCAACCTTTCCCATCTGCAGTGGAACAAGGACTCTCTCCCACTGCCATCAGAGCACCGGGATCTCTGAGGTAACCCAGCGTGGGGAAATATCTTGCAAGAATTTCCTGGAGCAGTGTGGGTCAGCTCTGTGCTGCACCTCTGCTCCTTCTGATTTCCTTTGGCCTCTCTCCCTCTCTCCCTCTGCTCCCCTGCCAGAAGCACTGAGGATGCAGTGCCAGCCTCTCCAGGTGTGCAAACTCTCTGCCTCCTTTGGCAGGTCCTGCCAGGGGCAGCCCACACTGCTGAAGGCTGCCAAAGCTCCCTCCTGACTCATGGTCTCCCATACCAACGGCAGAGAGGTGGCTGCGAAAAGGGTCACGGCAGGGACAGCTGAGTCTCCTTCCCTGTGCTTTGAGGGCAGCCTTCAGCATTTTCCAGGATGCCGGTGCTCGAATGGATCATCCAGGTCTGCTGCAAGACTGTGATGTTGAAAGGAATGGCCGTGGATTGATTGAAAGTGAGTAACAGTGCTGTGGCCATCTGGAAATTGTTGGGAACGACTGTGCAGACACAGAGGTCACCCTATGGCATCGCACTGGTCCCTATAAAACTGAAACCAGAATCAGAACCTCGTATGTAACTACATTAAAAGAGCCCCTATATGGCTAATTTCCCAGGGAAAATCCCGGTCTCTGACATTTCCTTTTTTATTTTGATGGCATTGCTGGCCAGTGAGGGCCTGTTGAGCCTCCACTCATCACCTGCCATCGGGTCAGGCTGCCAGAATCAAACCCAGAAACAGCATTGAGCAGCACCCTGGGATTCCACGGGACATTCAGGTCCCTGTCTGCCAGGGTGGCTCTGCAGCACCCACTTCTCACGCCCCTGTGGTCTGTACCCGATTCAGGAGGGTCCTCATGGCTCAGGAGCCGCCTCCGTGGCTTTTATGCTTCTGTCTGCAGAGCCATAATTGCCTCAACCTTTGCACAGACACTGCAGCAAACAGTTGTTATTACTTGGCCACAGCCTTTAATATTTGCTGCAAGAAGGTGTCTGGTCCTTTGTAAGATTTCGGGGAGGCTGAGATTTCCCAAACCCGGGAGCCGAGGGTGTCCTTGGCCTTGCTGGGATGGGGGCAAGCAGAGAGGTTGGTGGTCCTGTGCCAGACACAGCCCCTCGAGGGGGCATGGGGCAAATCACAGAATCCTGGAGCGGTTTGGGGCGGAAGGGACCTTAAAGATCATCCAGTCCCAGCCCCCCTGCCATGGGCAGGGGTCCAGCTGTGTCTGGCACTTGGTCACAGGGGATTCGAGGTGTTGCAAGGGAATGGGCTGAGCTGCATGGGGAGAGGGAGTGTGAGACAGAAATCAGCTGCGTGACACCGCCGGCAGCAGGCAGCACCGAAGGTCTCCTAGGAACCACAGAATCCTGGGATGCTCCTGGGCTCATCCTGGGAATCTCTGACTGTCCCCAGCAGAATTAACAGCCGGGCTCTTTAATAGGCAGCGATAAGATATTACACAGAGTCAAATTACTCATGGACACCGGGCGTGATGTGCTCGGTTTTTATTTGCCTTCAGATCACGGAAATCCACAACGGGGTTAATTCTGGATCCAGCCATACCAGCCTGTTCTGGGAGCTTTAAAATTAAAGCAGTCACAAGGCTGCCCTTCGCCTTCCAGTGACTTACGCAAGAAACCAAACACATGAGAACAAAAGGACAAATGGAAAACTGAAGGTTCCGGCTGGAATTCAGAGGGTTTTTTTGTTGTTTTCTGGTTTGCACCCGGAGCAATGCGAAGGAGTCAACTTTCCTGTGTCAGGAGAGAGGGGAGGGGGGGGGTGTCCTGATTAGATCTAATTTCCTACCTGTTTACTGTAGGCATTTGCATAATGATCACCCTGCAAAGAGTGGTTAGCATATGCTAACACCGATTCTTGCACCCATTAAAACACAAACCCCGGGCAGGCTGCTGCTGTTTACAGCGCATCTCTTCCTCCTGATTGCATCCCAGGGGATGTGGCCAGTGGTGCTCCCACTACCTGAGGTGGCTGGAAGCCTCTTCCAGATGTCATCAGGACAGGTTGCAGAGAGATAAACACAAACTGGTTTATTTTCCCCCATAAACAAAAATCAGAGGGCTGAAAAAGACATCTAAAAGTCTTCCAGGAGCTGAGTGTGATGATCCTTGCGGGTCCCTCCCAGCTCAGGATGTTCTATGATTCTGTGATCCATTTTCCATGTTAGTTCCTTGTTCAGTGTTGGAAGAAAGTGATTTCTCCAATGCCCCATATTTCAGCCCAAGCACTAGCGTGGCAAGAATAGCTGATAGATTTTGAGTCAAGGAGAGTGGTTCAGTCCTGCCCAGTTATTCGAAGCCAGCAGGATACATCTTTCACCAGAACTTTCACCAAAACAAATCTTCATGCAGAGCGTGATGATTTACAGATCCTCACCCTGACCTGGCGGGATGTTGAGCTTATTTGTAAATCATTTGCTTTCAGTGAGGACAGGCACAAGTGTGCCATTGTTTTGGAAGAGTTTCTTCTCAGCTGAGTGACAAAAAAAAAAAAAAAAGATAAAGGAGAGGGATGCAAGGCAGACAGGACTGTGCCATTGCCAAAGGGTGGCAGAGGACTGCAAGCCTTGAGGAGCCAAGCAGGGAGGTGTCAGCAAACAAACTCAAGCTGGTTCACCTTTCAGCGGAGCTGTTCATTGCTTTGCTTTGACAAAGAGGGTCCTGACGTCTTTCCCCACCTCCCTCTTTTCAGTGTCTCCCAGATGTGTTTTCACAGGTTGGCAGCCGCCTGCAGCAGCCACACAGGCTCCTCATGCTGCAGAGCTGTGTCTCTTGCACATGCACATCTTTTAAATGGAAGCATCTTAGCAGCCTGAGAGACTGATAGAAGAGACCAAATGTATGTGTAGCTGGGCCAGCAGATCTCTGAGGGAACAGGAGTATCCAGGGAATAGGCAGTCACCTCTCCCTGGGGATGGAGCAGCCCCCCACATTGCAGTGGCTCCCTGCTCTGGGCAGATTTGTTCTTAACAAATTCACATTGGCTGCCTCTTGTCAGGCAATATTCTGCATAAACTGGATAGTCACAGGATGAAAAACTTAGAACAATTCAAGTTTGAAGGGACCTTTGTTTGAAGGGGCCTTACCTGCTCAAAGCAGAGCAAACTTCGAAGTTAAACTACGTTGCTTTGGTAAAATTTTGAATATCTCCAAGGATGGAGATTCCTCTCAGATCCTCTGCTCCCTGTCTGGGAACTTAACTGCTCACATAGAGAGTTTTTTTACCTGTCTGGTGTCCGTGATGGAAAGGGAGCCTGAGGGATTGCTGTCCCCTCCTGCACAAACCCACAACTCCAGCTGAATGAGGGATCATTTGCCCCAGCTCCCTCCAGCACTGCTCTCTCCTGCTTTGTGCCAAACACAGAAATACTCCTTAGAATCATAGAATCCTGGAATGGTTTGTGTTGGAAGAGGCCTCCAAGATCGTGTGATTCCAGCTCCCAGAAATGTGGATTCCCCAGTGCTGATCCCTGGCTAGATAAGGGAGTTAAGTGTTTATGGCAGAGCCAGATGTGTGCAGAGGTAGGACCAGGTGGTCTTTGCTCTGTTCTGCTTCGTGAAGCCCCTTTGAGCAGTCCCACAGGGTGTCCCCTGGCAGGGACATCCACCCCCAGCCAGCTGCTTCTGCTGCCGCTGGGCATTGTCCTCTTGGACCCACCTCTCTCCCACACCAAACTTCCTAATGATCCTTCATGGTATCTGGAAGTCCTCTGGGACATCTGCAAGGGTCTTCCAGGGACTCCCATCACACTCCTCTGGACCAGGAACAGCAGAGATTATCTTGGAGTGGCATCATCTTCTCCATGTCCTTGTTCACATTTCCCAGTAGCAGTGGCATTGAGGTGTTAAGTGACTCTGCGGGAGAATTTTTGCTTTCTGCTCTCTGTGTCATACACAGGCCCCTGATGCTGCCCTTCCTAGCTGGAGGCATTGCTGTGGGATTGCTTCTGCCACTCCACACCCTGTCCCAGCCCCTGGCCAGCCCTCACAAGTGAGCCTGTCCCTGTGGGGTCTGCAAGGCAGAGCTCCCACCTCTGTAATGCAAACACCTCGTGCCTCCCCTCCTCTTGATTTTGTGTAACAAACAGTATCTCATTCTGCTGGAGGTCTCACAGCTCCTCAAATACCTTTATCAGCTGCTCCAGGATCCCTGGCAGGATTCCTGGAGATGCTGTTTCACTCACACCTCTTCCCTTTTCCCCATGAGCCTGTTAAGATTTCTGTTGTCTCATATTCATCCCCATGGTCAGCTGCCTATGCAGATGTTTCCATGCTTGTAGGAGGCTATTTGTCCACAAATCCAGCATTTCCAGTTTGCTTTCTTCTCTAGTTGCTGGATGTTTTCCTGTCTGTCATTATCATGGAATCATGGGATCATAATGTGGTTTGGGTTGGAAGAGACATTAAAGACCATTTTTAAGGTTCCAATCCCCTGCCATGGGATTGTACCCTGCAGGGACACCTTCCACTATCCCAGGTTGCTCCAAACCCCATCCAACTTGGCCTCCAACACTTCCAGGGACCCAGAGGCAGCCACAGCTTCTCTGGGCACCCTGTGCCAGGGTCTCGCACCCCTCATAGCCAAGAATTCCTTCCCAATATCCCATCTAACCCTGCCCTCTGTCAGGTTGACGCCTTTCTCCCTCGTCCTGTCCCTCCATCCCTTGTCCCCAGTCCCTCTCCAGCTCTCCTGGAGCCCCTTTAGGCCCTGGAAGGGGCTCTGAGCTCTCCCTGGAGCCTTCTCTTCTCCAGGGGAGCACCCCCAGCTCTCCCAGCCTGGCTCCAGAGCAGAGGGCCTCCAGCCCTCCGAGCACCTCCATGGCCTCCTTTGGACTCTCTCCAGCATCTCCAAATCCTTCTCATGCTGGTGTCCCCAGAGCCGGATGCAGAAGTGACAGAACAGCTCTGTGCTCCTGGCAGAGTTGGACATCTTAGCATTCCTGATTTACCAACAAGGCATGGAGACACTGTAGGTAGGACTGAGTCTCTGTGGGCTCAGTTTGGGATCAGCCAGGTACCTCAGGCACATCTCAAGTCTCCAAAGGTGAGCTACTGCTGATACCTCAAAACTTTGCATCTTCCCTGGCAGCTGGTGGTTCACATCCTGTACCTGCAGAAATGGGGCAGCCCTTGGCAGCTGCTGTTTTCTGCCATCATTCCATAGCTGCAGGGACTGGTGCAAGAGCCCAGCTCTCATGCTGGAACCGCACGTTGTATTCTCATTATGCAACCACTGTATTTTAATAGAAACCTCTTTTTTTAGGCAGTCTCAAAAACAGCTAGATTTTTTTTTTTCCCTGCTTCTGTCAAATGACCAACTTAATAATTCACTAGTTGTGCTGGGATTAGGCACTTTGGGCCACACTCTGGATTTCTTATCTTTAATGTAGTTCTCGACGACAACTTCTGCACTTAATCCCCTGACAAAACTCCCTTTGATTCCCGCGACAGTCGCTCACAGAGATCAAACGCGGGACTCTGCTCTGTCAGGTAGAGCCGGGCGAATATTTTGTGACAAATAATTTACCCACAGCCTTTCTCCTCATTTTCCCTGCACAAATTGTCCATTCAGCTGAGGCTCGGGGCTGCTGATGGATTTGTTTCTGGCTGCACAAGCCCGAGTTCAATGAGTTGCTCATGAGAAAGAGCCTGAGAACATTTAAAGATCTTCAGCGTTCCTGGGCTTTGACCTCGCTCGGGATCAGCTTTGGGCTGAGCCCACCTCACCCCACAAGTGACATCAGCACTCGTGAGTCATCCCCTCGTGTTTCTGTCCCAGGTTGGAAGAGCAGTGACTCTCTGAGCCCAGACTTGCAGTGTGAATAATCTCTCACATCACCTTAAAATTTCCTGTATCGTGGGTGTGCTGTAATGTAGGCGCCTGATAGGGGTTTTATCACTTTCCCTTCCAAGAATAGTCTCCAAAACCCAAGCAGAGGCGAGACAGGGATGTGCAGAGATAAAGGGACCTGGTTTCCATGTGGGATTGTGTCTGGCAGGGACAAGAGGCACTCCTTGCCCAGGATTGTCTGCACCTCACATCGCATGACCAGAGATTGAACACACACTCCCCATTTTCACCCTTGCAATGCTGTGGCACCCATACCAGTTCAACCATTCAGCTGAGCATTAATAGCATCTCTGTGTGTGTTGTAATAACAGCTGCTTAAGGTAGAGAAAAAATTAGGAGTTACTATTAATTAGGAATTAGTTCCGATGTGGAATGATTTGAGAAATATTACGACTGTACTTTTACAGGCCGGAATGCTTTATCTTGCAATTTGCGACAGCTTTAGCTCTTTTTCTTCCTTTTTAAAAACAAATTAAATGCCCAAAAGTCTCAAAATGCACCAAGGTGGGAAGTTTAAGGTCTCCATTTATTTTCCAAACAGCCCTGGTAACGCCTGCAGGGAGCAGAGAGCAGTGCTGTCTTACCAGGGCCCACTGAGACGCTTCATTAACCCAATTAAGCAGGTGGATGGAGAGGGTCTCTCTGATAATTTACACCTTACTAATGAAGTGTGTGACTCTTAATCTCCTCCAAACAAGATACACTCATGAAACACTGGTGCAAGGAAAGGGGAAATTAATTAGGTGAAAAAACTATGAGATTATAGCAGAGGGATTCCAACGAGGCAACTGGAACATGGCTGGTGATTCATTTGTGCCTGTCTTAAATTAATGTCTGAGCTGTCAAGTAAATAAGACCCAGCATTATTTTGGCTTAAAAGACATTCTCACCAAGCCTAGCATGAGGCACCTAATTTTACTGCGTGACACACCATTTTCCTGCCCCAGCTGCCTGAATGACCCTGAGATGAAACAATCCCACTCCTAGCAGAGTTTGGCTCTTCTCTAAGATGTCTGGTGGAGGGTTAGAAGGAGCTACTTATTTTATGCCACCATTTTCAGTGTAGTGACAGCTTTGGGTCACAGAAATATCCGCCTGGCTGCCAGGCCCACATTTGGGTCACGGAGCTGGGGCTGCCCCTGGATCCTTGGAAGTGTTCAAGGCCAGGTTGGATGGGGCTTGGAGCAACCATACTGCTGAGGTCTCTTTCAGTCTCTTTCAACCCTAAGCATTCTGTGATTCTATTAAACTGTGGCCAGCAGAGAGCTTCAACAGCCTCAGTGCTGGATGCCCAAAACAACACGACTTCTCCTGGCCTCCAGTGGCACTGGAAGACCCCTGCACGATTCCCTGTCCTGCTTAAGGGCTGGTGGGTGATCTCCCTAAAATTGGGGGTGAGCCTGACTCAGAAAATTGTCCATTTTGTACATACTGCTCATCTTGTGGTCATGTACGACCCTGCTGCCTCCAGGGAGTGGGGCCTTCAAAGTGTATAGAGTGATAATGCCACCAAAATGCATTTCATCCCTTAAATTGAACTGCTGGCCACTGAAAGATTCCCAGAGTAGCAGATCTGAGCAGATTTAGCACTGGAAATTGTATTCTGTCCTAAAAGGAACTCAATGAATCCAAGGATTTCAAAGCTTTTGGCAAACACAAATTAAATCAGCAATTAATTAAGCACTCCTCGTAAAATATGATCACTCTGTAATGCCAACTGCGGACATTCACAAACTGTGAGTCCAGCTCCCCAAAATTATGAGATTGGCTTAAAAAATCACGAGATTAAAACCCCAAATTGTTGCATTTTCTTTATCCACCATCTGGCTTCTCAGCCTCTAGGGTAAACATGCCTCGTGTTTTCAACTGCAAGGGTGAGCCACTTACTTAAAACCATGAAAACTGAGATCCTGGTGCTTCATAACGACTCCAACAGCTCAGGCTTTCGGAAAAATACTAAAAATCCTAAGACTGATTATGAAATCAGAAGAATTTGCAATACTGATCACTTGTAACTGAAATGTATTTGGCTCAGCAGCTATTTCCAAATGCAGGAATCCAGCGCAAGAGCTGCTGGAGAAGGAATAACAAAGGCTCTCCTTCCTGATCAAAACTGCAGGAGAATTTAAGTGGATGAGATACAACGACAGAGGCAGGATGTCGTGCAGTCCTGCCTGGAATTTAGCCAAGGCATAGCAGATAAACACATCAGTTCTCCTGAAAACTCTTCTGGGATTGTTAATTATTACAAATAATTGTTCCTGTCTCTCTGGGAGGTGGTTGCAGGCAATACCACGGCACCGGGCACTGTCTGGGGGTGACAGCTTCATATGCCACCCCCAGAAACCCCACTCCCCCAGCTCCACAGCCCTGACAGACAGTTTGTGTCAGGAAAATCCTGTCTCAGGCTGATCCGACTTAGCTTGTGAGACAGGGCCATTTTGGTGGCAGGGCTGGCAGCCACCGCATTACTGTCTGGGGAAGAATTTACGCTGCAGTGGGAATGGCAAATTATCTGGAGGGAAAAGTAGCTGCAGCAGGGCCATGGCTGGCCAGAACCAGGAAAACAGATTTCAAACTAATGTAAACAGCTTGGGTTTATCACCGGGTTTGCAGGTTCAAAAATAAATATCATCGTTTTCGTGGTTCGAAAGTTGGTTATTTCCTACTGACACTTCGAAAATGTCGTTTTCCAGTGACCTTGAAAACCACTTTAAATGTATTTTGCAGTAATTTAAAAACCTCAGGTTAATAAAAGAGATTCAGAGAAAGAAAGGAAGCCTCAATTCTTTAAGCAGGCCTATTTGTCAAGGAAAGGAAGATGAACTTGCAGCCACCTGAGCATCCAAGCACATGTATTTTAGAGAAAACCACTTCTAATGTCTTCACCACAGCAGGATCCTCTGGGCATCAAGAAGCTGCTTTCTCCAAGGAGGAACATTATAGCAGTGCTTAGGATAGGCTCTGATCTTTGCACCTAAACCTATTTAGAGTGACATTAAGGGTTTTGTGCTGCTATGAAATTACCTTGGGCCAGGGCGAGCCCTCGCTGGCTGCGCGCTCCGCGCTCTGCTGTAGGAATCGAGGCACAAACAGGTTGAGCTACAGACAAATTCATGCAGTGAGCACCAGCCAGGGCTATTTGAGCAAAAAAGATACAGCTTCTGACTCAGAAGCTCAGTGCTGCAAGGAATGGAGGTGATAAGGGAGAGGGCTGACCTCGTTTTTATGGTTTTTCTCTGAGCACCTCTACTAGATGGACCTTCGGGCCAAGCTGTGCATGGATACATGTGTTCTTCTGTCCCTGAGGATTCCACCTCAGCCTCAGCCCAGAGAACCAGCACCAGGAGAAGCTCCCAAACACACAGGGCTGTGGGCAGGAGCAGCAGCGCAGGTGCAGAACGTATTGGCTAACCTGTGAGCCATGGACCTCGGGATGCTTCGCTCCCCTTGGACGCATCTCCCTGCTTTCCAAGGGGTGTTTGCGTGTTGGATAACGCCAAATAGATGTCTGTAGCTCAGCAATTAATGTCAGGACCCATCAGAGGTGTGTTTCTCACTTTGACAGTGCCCATGCCCTCACGATAGAACCAAGCACCTCATCAAGTTGCTTGCTTTCCCCAAAAGATGCACCAGCAGGTCATGTATAGGTTAAATATGGCAGCTCTCAGGAGCTGTTTTATCCTGTGTGCAAACCTGGTTATAAAGCTTATCAAGAAGAGAGGCTTGGTATCACAGTCTAGTACTCATAATTAATCCTGGAGACAGCACGGATTTAGATTCATTGGGGCTGACTTCAAATTAAAAAGTCACTATTAGCATGTGAAACAGACACCATATGTTATGTATTAACACTGCAGAGGTTACAGAATGTTGTGTATTTTTTGTTTCAAGTGAGAGAGGTATAGATATGTCCTTTCCAATGTTTTCTCTTACATAAAGTAGTCTCCACTATGGGTGCTGGAAGATGTCTTTAGAGAGGTTGCTCTGGCAGGATCTGTTTGTATGCAGGAACCCATAAAGATGTGGTCCTTGTTTACAGAGCCATTTGGATTTGCACTTATAAAATTGTACTGGGTTTATGTGTATTTTATATGACATAATTACAGCTAAAATACAATACTTATCAGTACACGCACCAATCAAATAGAAAAGGCATGCACACATCAAAATATGTGATATATTTACACATACAAATAACTCAAAATACAGAGGGAAATGCTGTCTAAGGATATATTTGGCAGCATCCTGTAAAACCTCATTGTACGGGGAGTTAATACAATGTTCTCAGTGTCTCCAGTCATCTGAAATTTCAGTTTAAAGTTTTTGCACAATCACAGCCAACATAAAATGCAGCAGGAAATCGCCATTAGTCAAATGTGGTCGTCTAATCCCACTGCAAAATGGAGCTTTTCCATTTTTATCCCGCCACGGGTTAGTTTGTGATTTCATATGTCAGATACATCAATTCTGCCAAGGAGAGGAGATGGGGAAGAACAAATTAAAAATATAGCCTCCTTTGCTTCGGGGGAAGTAGGGAGAGCAGGTCTTTGTAGGGAACAGCAATAATGATCTCATTTGAGAGACTTTCTGGGTTTGATTCTTTGCTGCCCTTCCTCATAGTTAATTACACCCTGGCAAATTGAGGGCCTAAGCAGCAAATCCAGATGAACACGTATTCCCTCTTTTCTGCTGGAATTGCACAGGGAGAGTGCGCGTAGGGACCACATCCTTGGACATGCCCATGCCGGGAATGAGAGCCATGACTGGTCACCGATGGGAAAACCTGCATTTTTATCTCTCCCTCTTTCTTTCCCTCATCTCATTTTGCTCCTCACTCTCTCCCACTTTCTAATTCTCTCCCTTCATTCGTGCGACCACTGGGATAAATACAGCAACAGCCCTTCTCTTCCCAGAGCCTCATGCTCGGGAGGATATTTGTGTGTGCCACACTCTGCTTGACGATTTGTCTTAAGATAATTATTTCTAATGGCTGTTGTTGTTTTTCCTGCAGAAACTGTAATGTAGCCCCTTTTGTCTCATTGGCTGGAGCCTGTTGTTTCTGTAAGAAAAACAATAGGCCCTCAGATTAGGACTGCACATTATGGCTCTACTAGCACAGCAGGCTTTTGGTATTGGTACCAATCCTATCAATTCCTGGCATCCTTCCCCCTTTACTCCTGGTAATTAATCTTTTCATGAATGCTGTCACATTTAGAGCCATTTCATTAAGTTTCTGGTTCCTACATTTTTATGCAACTCCCCGCATCCCTCATCTGCTCCATCAGCTGGAGAGAGGCAGTGCCGGGTGGTGGGGTGGCTCAGCCCTCTTCCCTCTCCACGGAACAGGCAGTCCCATCCACGAAGTCACACGCCGATGACAGACGGGCAGACTCATGCTTCAGACAGCCTGAAAGGGGCAAAATTGAGCCATCAAAAATTAGGAAAAGCCCCTAAGAACGAAGGCCACGGAATGTGATGCCTGTTTCCCAGATGTATGTGTGTAGCAAGGGCCTGGCAGGGAAGGACTTGCACACCTTGTGAAAATACAAAATATTTTTCATGCGAAACACTGCAGATTTCTCAAAGCAGGGACAGGATTTTGGGGCAATCACTTGCAGAAACACTGCAGATTTCTCAAAGCAGGGACAGGATTTTGGGGCAATCACTTGCAGAAACACTGCAGATTTCTCAAAGCAGGGACAGGATTTTGGGGCAATCACTTCCTCCTGCCATGCACCGATGCTCTTCCTTCCTCCTCCTCATTAAATATTTCCCAGGAAACGCACCAGCTTCAAACCATTTCTATAAAGCAGGAGGTTTTCTGGGTGAGGGAAGGAGCAAAGAGGTTTAAAGCCCTTTTTGCTGCTGTCCCTGCAGACTGGTTGTGGAAGGGAGGTGGGCTGGGTGGCCGCAGACAGCCTGTGGCTGCAGTGCACATCTTCTTAGGGCACAGCAGCGGGCTGAGAGACAAAAGCTTGTATTCTCAGCCCTGCCTCAAGTGACCTTGTGCAACCTCTTAATTACTGCAATTACTTGCCTCCTGAGATGACATTATTAGGCCGTGCTCCGTAATAAGGGCTGTGAAGTTCACAGAATTATTCGTGCCGGTTGTGGAAGAGCAGAGAGTAAAATACTCGGACATCTTGTGGCTCCCAAACCAGCCCGGGGTCAAAAGGGGTTGACTGCTGGCTCTTCTCTGAAATTTGGAGTTGGTGGTGTCCACCAGTGTCAGGTTTGGAGCTGGGGTTTTTGCAGTGTGGCATCTGCAGCGAGGGTGACCAAAGGGCAATGCTGCGATGTGGCTGCACCTAAATCTGTTTTACCAGGGACAGAAAACAGCAACTGTCCCCCTCCAGTGCTGCCCATCTGCCAAATTCCATGTTTTTCCCCCAGATCAAATTCCTAAATGGTAAAATACCAATTACAAAATATGAAAGGGTTAAACCCAAATGCTGCTGAAGCCAATTTTTAGCATTAGCAACACTAATTCAAAACTCCAAAAGGCTGGGGCATTTTGCTGTCCTTGGGGAAAAAAAAGGAAAAAAAATCCACATCTAAAAACCCTAAAACAAACAACTAAAAGCAGACAGAACTGCAGAATTCACCCTAAGGCGGGGAATAAACATCGAGGATCTCAAGTGAAGTGTTTAGTTATTGAGAAGCAACAGCAGCTGAAAAAAGCAGACTAAATTGAAAAAAATTAAACAGCCTTAAGTGTAATCACTGGTACCTCCTGTGATAGCTGTAGCTGCTTTTGCTTTTGGCTGAGGCTGCTGGGATGGAGCAACAGCCCTCCCACCTTGATGTTTGTCTGCACCAGGTGTGACAAGGTGGCTGTCACCGAGCACCTGCTGCTTCTGCCGTGGTCAGCTTTGACCTGGAGGCCCCACGTTTGGCTGGAATGACCCACAAGGATGCCAACCCTCCTCAGTACAGCTGCAATCCAAGCCCTGATTCCTCACTCCCAGGCTCCTCTGCCTGGCTCCTCCGTTGCTTGGGTTCCCCATCCATCACCGAATTAGCAGCCGGTGCTGAATGGCCTGTTTGGGGAAAGGGTGCAGAGCAGGGGCTGGTCCAAAGAGCTGCTGTGGAGGAGGATGGGCAGGAATGTCAATCTGCCCTCTGCAGCCAGCTTGGATATGGGGGGGCCATGGAAAAACTCATCTCCGTGATTTTTGGGTGGAAGGAGGTGCCATGCCAAGCCAGGCAAACGGGAGGGGAAAGCACAAGACGCTCGCTGGGGGCTGCAGGGAGGGAGTTCCAGTACCCTTCATCCCTTGTGAATAATTCAGCTGTTCTCTCTGTGCATCTTCTCCTCCACTGGAGTCAGAGGGAGCAGCCCTGCCCTCCCTCCAACATCTGCCTGGCAATTGCATTACAGCTACATCCTTGGGGGTTTTTTCTGTTTGGGCTTTTTTCCTTTTTTTTTTTTTTTGGTCCACTGTCACCTCTGTAATAGAGGAGGTAAAATATTTTTCATTATCCTCTCCCCAGATCGTGGAAATCTTCAAAGAGGAGGTAGGAGGGAGGTTAGCTCCTCCAGCCTCATTTCCCTACTGCTGCCATTCCTTGGCTGTTCATCACAAAATGAGCCCACACGCCCATTGCATCGTGGCACCGAGCCCGTTGTATGTTTTGCCTTTTCTTTTTTTTTTTCCCCCCCCCCTAAAATTATTTGACATTGCAAACCTGGCCATTATTTCATGCTGTTTAAACTATATTTGTAGTCTTTGATCATACATAAGTAGACTGAAGTAAACTGCTGATAGTGAAGATATTATTCTCTGCGTTTCTCCTCTCGCTTTGTTCATTTCATTATGCCCATAAGCTCGCACAAAATGTTCATTGTGGTGGTGCACCTTGGTTATTAATTCTTGTGGCGCCCCACATATTTTTATGAAATGTGGTTCATTCACAAATGGAATGATTAGGGAGCCCATGCCAGTGTTCAAGGGTTTATTTCACGCACAACACACAATTATTTGCACCCCAAACACATATTTATCCCTATAAACAGAGGGACCAAACCATCGTGTCCTATTTATGTCCTGGAAATACTTTATAATCCAGCTGCCAGGGATCATTGTCAAACTAAAATCTTATTGACTTATGGACATATATTTCTGCCTTGAGACCTGGTACAACAGCACAGAGATACAACACCAGCCAGAAATATCCCACCCAGGATTTCCAGGCAGGTACAACAGCCCTGGACATCCCACTTGACACCTGTGTGTCTCCTTATCCTTGGAACCGTTATTTACAAGGAGGCAGAGGAGCTAAGTGGATAACTGCATCATCACGCAGCAAAGAGGTGGGAACTGATTCGTGGTGTTGAGCCCCAGCCTGGCTCCTGCTTCCTTCATTTTTAAGCCCCATGGATGAGGACATGGCCATGCTGGAGGGTCAGGCTTCTTTTCAAAGAGAACAGGTACCTAATCCCACTGACTGGCCTCGTTTAGTGGGAGACAGATGTCTCGTTCCCAGGTTGCTCTGCAAATCACAGCGAGTCACTCCATCAAGTAATTAAAAAGCTGCCCATGTGCAGGACGTGGATAAGCTTCTCTCCAGCCCCGACTGCTCCACGCCCGCGTGTCTGTCGTGTGCAGAGCATAAAGGTGTGATTTCTGTTTGATTCACCCAATATATCTCCAGCCTGCTTTGATTTTCCCTTATAATCGATTATTCTAGTTACTAGGAAAGAGAAAGGTAAAAAACCCTCCATTTTTTCTCCTGAAAAACAGCAATCCTGCCCCTCCAGCTCAAGTCCAGTTGTGCAGGGAAGGTGAAATAGGAGGGCAGGTGTGAAGTTTGATGAGAAGAAGCTGCTCAACTACATCCATGGAATCACAGAACCATAGAGTATCTTGAGCTGGAAGGGACCCACAAGGACCAAGAAGTCCAACCCTTGGCCCTGCACAGGGCAGCCCCCTGAGCAGGGTGACTGGAGGAGGCCCCAGGGTCATGTCTGAGCAGGGGACAAGGTGGTTCCTTCCAACCTAGGAAGGGAAGCTTTGGGATTTGGCACTGGAAATATTGCCCAGAGAGGTTGTGGCTGTCCCATCTCTGGAAATATTCAAGGACATGCTGGACAGGGCTTGGAGTACCTGCTCTAGTGGAAGGTGTCCATGTTCATGGCAGGGGGGCTGGAACAAGGTGGTCTTTAAGGTCTCTTCCAACCCAAACCATTCTGTGGTGATTCCATGATGGTGTTTTCCCTTCATCTGCTTCCTCCTCAGGTGAGGTGGGCATGTGCTGCTGCAGATGTTCCCAATAGCTGCTCCTCTGCCACTTGCACAGGGGTTTTCCATCCCTAAATGGCTTCATTCTGGTGTGTGGGGCAATCAGTACTGTGTGATGGGTTCCAGTAACTCAGCTTGCACCCTGCGATTTGTGTTTAAAGCTCCAAACTCTTCCTTGGAAGGCATCTTCTCTTTCTAGCCTTGGAAAATACAGTGTCCAATTGCAAAATGCTGATATTGTGCAGCATGGAAAAGGCTTTTTTCCCCCTGAGTTTTATTATATACAATTGATTATACACCATTTTTCTCTCCTTCTGAAACCTGCACAATTGGACTCATGTCGCCAGAAGAACCTGCTGTTACCCAGCCCCAGGGAGAAGAAACAGAGAACAGGAAGAAAGCCATGTTTTAAAGCTCTTAAAAGTTTTAAAAAACCATTTCTCTATAAAACATCTTGCAGCTCTGTGTACCGGGGGCCTTGTGATTGTCACACATTATTGGGGCCACCACAGCAGTCTGAGTGCACTTCTGTGTGAGCATTTCCAGGCACAGATGAGCTTGCTGCCATCCCTCTCCCAGGCCAGTCTCCTTTCACAGTCAGGATACCAGTGTCTTTTTGCACCTCACAACCTGCCAAGTCGAGGGCCACAATGTCCCAGAAATAAGTGGGGACCAAATGAAACTCGAGAACGGAATGGGTTTGCTGAATGCAGGGTTTGACTCCTGGTCTGGAGGCTGCAGAAGAACAGAGCCTGGATAAGAGCAGAGACATGGCAGAAGAGAGGCTATCAAGCCAGAGACACGGCCCAGAGGTGGCTTTTTGAAGCCTGGTCATGCTCCCTCAGTGCTTCCTCAGCAGACTGGTCTGGTTGCCCAGTGCCACGTGGAGCTGTTGGTCTGGGCTCAGGGAGAGGAGCAGCCAAGCAGTGATGACCACACTGGGATTCATTGGCCCAGCATTGCTGGTGTGGGTCCATCCTCCAGGGCAGCACAAGCTCTGGGCTCTCTGCACCTCACCCCACTCGTAGATGGACCATGAAGAGGCAGGAACACAGCAGAAGATGTGGCATTAACCTCTGAGGTGAGTGGGGAAGGAGTGTGTGGGATATTTCCCGGGTTGCCAGAACCTCAGCAGAGGTCTAAGGCCTCTTCCCTGGAAGTGATGGCCACCTGGATGCCCTTGTGAGCCCTCCCCACTGCCACGAGCCCAGAGCAGCCCCTGGCTGTGCCACCAGCAGTAGCTGTGCCCACCAGTGCCCCTGGCTTTGCACAGGTGACACACAGCACGTAGCATTTACACGCAGAAGGGACCACCCGAAGCTCCGCTCCCAGCTGGGCTGAGCTGCAGCCGCCTCACCATCTGGCTGCTCCCTGCATCCCGCTGACGTGGAGCTGTCAGGTGAATCATCCTCACCGTGCACCAGGTGAGCTGAGTTTAACTCAGAGCATCACAGGAGGTGGGAATGGCTTGAGCCTCCAGATGCTTCTGGGAGGAAAGAGGAGGATGCTGAAAATAAAAATACTCCGTAGAATCCTAAACTCAGATTGGGTTGGGTTGGAAGGGACCTTTGAGGTCATCCAGTCCAACACCCTGCAATAAGCAGGGACATCTTCAACTAAAAAACCCCTCACTGAGTTGATTAACATAAAAATAAAAGCGTGTAGAACAAGAATTGTCCTTTTTAGTGTGGGGGTTCAAAGACTGGATCACCATTTGGGTGGTTATCGTGGGTTATTCCTGTATATAAACGGAATATAAATTCCTTTATATGAAAAAGGAACCTAACACAGAGACAGCTTTTAAAGACCCAAACTAGCCTTCCTGTGAGCATTTGCACAGCCTACAAATTCTCCTCTAATCACAATTATATATAAACATAAGTGCACGCACACTATCCTTACTAGCTGGGAAAATTCCCGTGGCTGTGGGTCCCCAGATCATCTTCTGGTTGTGATTAAATACACACACACACAAATAAATAAGTAAATAAATAAATAAATAAATAAATAAATAAATAGCTTAAGGGAAAAAAACCCAAGATTTTCTCCATTCCTTTTTTTTTTCTCTATCACATCTGATAAATCATTATGATTCCCTGAATTATTGCAGTGTAGATCAGCGTTGCAACAGCTTTTGGATGCCACAGTTTTGCTACCCACGAGCGTAAAAACACTTTGTGTGGCTGAGCTGTGATTTTAGCGACTGAGAAACCCTGAGGGATTGGGAAGGAGCAGTAAATACACGCTGCTGGTGTAGAGAGTGGCCTTCTGAAAAGGATTTCAGGGTCGAATGCTGTCTCTGTTTACCCTGTGTAAATCAGGTGGAACTCCACTAAAGCTAATAGAGGTAGTCTGGTGTCAAGCCCACGCGGATAAAAGGATCAGGCCCTCTAAGCTTTAAAGTTATGAGTCTTTTCAAACTGCAGATCTACTGTCAACATTTCAGTGATTACTTCTCTTTTTTTTTTTCCTCCCAACACACAAACATAAAATAGTAACAAGATTATCAGATTAAAGAGCCAAAGAACAGCCAGTTTATTATACTCCTGTGTCTAAAAACACTCAAATCTTATAGGTTTCCTTCCTACTCTGCGTCTTGAGGGGGGAGATCAGGATGTTTGTTTTTATTTGGTTTTATTTTTTTTTTAATGGCAGCCTAGTATGGCTACATAGGAAAATAAAATAGCCACAATATTATGAATTGCACGGTGCACTCAGCAAGAAAAAACTCTCCCAGACCCCCAGAACAACCCTTCTGAACATTTCAACTTTAAAAAAAATTAAGTCGTTGCTTTCTTTCTGGAGAAGAAATGAGAGGACAAACAGAATGAGAAGGACAGAGCTGTTTAAAGCTAAAAATGTGCAAATGCTGCATTCCTTCCGGGAGAGGGAAAAAACCCCACAACCCAGCACCTCCGCACCAGTATAAATTATTTAAATCAGCGATGGTTTGCGTTAAGGGTCTCGAACAGATTGCATAACTGTTGCACAACTAATGTGTACAAGTGTGTCACTAATTTAATTTTAATTTTACTGTATGAGTTTGTATAAGATCCCCCAGCTGTCATGTGCTCATCATCTGTCACAGAACTATCACTAAGCCATGCTGGGCTAAGACAGGATTATAAACGATGAACTGCCATGTGCTCTAAATCTTCTTATTTGCCTAGCCTGGAAGGTATGCCCTGCAAAATTTGATTGGCAGCGCGCTCTATTCTGTCAATTGACTTTGAAGGCCCCTTTCTATTGGCGCTGGGAGCGGCTCTCAGTGGCCGTATTGACTGTCACCTGCTGACTCCAGCACGTGCCTGACCCCGGGCCCGCGCCGAGGCTCCTTCCCGGCATCCCGGGGCCGGCGCGCTCCGGTGGCACGTGCGGCGCACCAGGGCATATGGCTGGGTGCAGAATGGAGCAACTGAAGCCAAGCAGCCCCGCGCGGTTATTACGGCAGATGGGGGAAGCGTGGCATTCAATATTAAGACAGATGCCACCTCCTTATTCCACCTGTCTGGAACTTGGACATGGGACAGAATGAACTGTCTGCCTAATAATTAAGGAAACAAAGAGTGCATTTATGCAGCTCAGCAGAGCTCCGGCTCTGCGGCGCATGCACGGGAATAATTGTCGGCGATAACAATAAGGAAACGTAGCGCGGGGCTCATCAGATGTTCGGATACGTACGCACAATTACAGTAGGAAACTGTACTGTTCCCAGCTGCTTTTGTAGCCTTTTATTTAGGCTGGTTGTGTATTAAGTGAAACAAGTTGGCTGGCATTATTACTATTATAAATAACGCTTTAAAATTACAGTGAAGTTCCCGAAATAACAAAGCGCCTACCGTTCCCCCTAACAGTCCCCGCTGCTGTTGTGCTGTGCCCTTTCTTGCAAATTTGCTCTTTGCTTCTCAGTAGTCAACTGTTTTTGTAGCAGCCAGAGAGAAGAAAAACATTCCTTCCAGGACCACTATTATTTTCGCGTATTTTTACACAACAATTTGCCTCTTTCTTTGGCGTTGTTTAAAAAAAAAAAAAAAAAAAAAGATAACTGTGTAAAAAAGAAGGCCTGGCTTCTAGGCATTTGTGCTGCGTTACATTTCTGTTATTTAATCCCGCTTAATTTGGAACCAATTATGGTTGGACCCGCCGTGCTTTGTGACGAGAATGGTTTTGCTGGGGAGGCCTCCGTCCTCCCTGGGTTGGAGCCTGGGCTCGGGGTGGCCGCAGGGCCGGGCTGGTGGCACTGGCCACGCTGTGCCATGGCCCTGGTGCAGCCCATGTGCCCCCAGCACCCCGCAGAGTTTGGGGTCTGGGATTGTGCTGGGGGCTCAGTAGAACCTCTGGGTTGGCCAGCCTTGGGTCTGAGGCCTCCCAAGTGGCTGGCCCGAGGTATGGATCCCATTTTCAGGGTGAATTCCTCCGTCCTGAGGGAAACCCAAACCGTGGAAAAATCCAGCGCTGCTGCTGGCAGCACCAGTCTCCCCATTGTGTATCTGCACAACCCCCCGAGTTCAGTGGAATTAGGTGCCTGCACACAAAACTGAGCAGGTGTGGGTGTGTTGGCTGGGCAGAGATATTTCTCTGTAGAAGCAATATGCAATTAATGCCTATGATTGAGGACCTAACGTAATCCAGGAGGTATTTTTAGTATCTACTTACCTACCTCCGACCCTCTTTTAAATGCCTTGTACTGATGTGATCACGCCCATCCTTAAATCTTTCTAATTAATTTTGTTCTCTTTTGACTGAATGAATTCAAAGGCAGCTTAAAAAATCATCTGTGTGTCTGTCCTGGGATTTATCTGTAGATGGCAATTGGAATAGAGATGAATAAGTTGCAGAGAATGAAAATGCAGGAGCAAGTGTTAAGGGCATGTTTACTGTGTATACATTATATACAAGATTAAGGACACGCAGAGTGCCTATTGTCTCAGCAAGCCATGAAAGTGGGCTTTCATGTTTATATAGATACATTTGTATATACACCCTGGCAGATATATATCTATAATCTCTATAAATAAAAACAAATAATTGAATTTTTTAAGGCAGAAAGATCATGTGAACACCACAAGCAAAGCTTGGTCCTCACATTTACATGCATATATAAATATATACACTAATTTAGACACATATACATTTAAATATTTACAGCATAGCATGACTAATTAAACATCATAGATGTGTGTGTGTGTATTTAAATATATACACAGACAGGCATGCTGAACCTGCTGTAATTGTGTAATAATTCTGTAATTCTGTAATCATGGGCTGTTCTATATTTCTCTTTTCTAATATATAACAGATGTATTTAAACCAGACAGCTCGTCTTTAGGAAAAAAAAGCAACTACCAGATGTATTAGACTCTCCAAAGCACAGAAATCACATGCAACAAATTGAAAAAAGTAATCAAAGCCCAAACTTTTTTTTGTCATAGTAATAGTAGAAAAGGCAGCATAAAAAAAGACACAGATACATATTACAAGATGAGGATCAATTTGAAAAGATCCCACAATATCTGTTACCAAGAGCTTTGTTAATCTTTAAAAACCTAGAATGATTATTTATACGGGAGCTGTGAATTAACCAGGCTCTAATAAATAGCTCACAGGCACATGTGTCAAGACTGTGCTTTTTGTTTTTATATGTGTCTGCATTTGAGGAAAAAAAAAAAAAGAAAAAAGGAAGCTATTATTTGTTGATTTTTTCTGTAACAATTATTTCAAATTAAAAGCCCATCTGACGAAAGGCATATGGATGGAGAGGGGGTTCAGTCCTAATTGAACAAACCAGGACTCGTGAGGTTAATTACAGATATTAACGCTGTTGTTCTTCAGCTTCTTGCCCTCACGAAGGCTCCAGCTTCCAAATGACCTGGCCCCAACAATAAGACTCTCTTTAGCCCATTAACTAATTGATAAAAATGTGAGTGTTTAGAATGAGTCTAATTAAATCACCGAGCCTTACAATTACGAGTCCATTTGGTAGCTGTCGGGAGATGGGTAACCTCAGCTGGCATTGTAGGCGAATAAAAGATAAAAATAAAAGGGAGCTTAACCAAAGATCATTTTGAAAGCTGTTCATTTGAAGACAAAGTACACATTTGCCTGAAATGTATACATACACCACTTCAGACTAGCACTGTGTCTTGAAAAGAAAATGGAGCATTCAGCAATCATGATTTTTTTTTTTTTCCCAGTGCACGCATGAAATTCTCAACAGGCTGTGTGATGGAATGAGCTGCTTTTATAACCATTTCTGAGTTACAGGGAATACCCACACGCTTTGAGAGTGCCCAAACAGCTGATACCAGGTACCTCTAGGTTATTAACAATTTCTTCTCTCGCTTTTTCATAACTGCCAACTCTCTGCAGGCTGACATCCCTCTGTTCCCATTCTGGTTGTGGCTGCTGCAGGGACAGTCACCAGCTTTGAGGTGTCCCATCGGTGACAGAGAGGCAGATTTGCTCATACA
The DNA here is from genome assembly GCA_013398955.1 of Callaeas wilsoni. Taxonomy (NCBI): domain Eukaryota; kingdom Metazoa; phylum Chordata; class Aves; order Passeriformes; family Callaeidae; genus Callaeas; species Callaeas wilsoni. The sequence continues at coordinate 34,086 of VWPU01010523.1, forward strand.
CAACACAGGTGCCCTGGGTGAGGGAGCTGGAAAATGCCTGTTGTGTGAAGGTTCCTGGTGAAGCTGTGCCTAACGTCCTAAGCATCGCAGGCAATTTTCATCTCACTGTGTCAGGCAGAGATTTAGATCTGAAAAAAAGGATGGAGAGGTGGGTGACAAGGTTTGCTGAAGGAATGGCTTCCACAGAAGGAATCCTAAATTGACAAAGCCTTCATGGGTCCAAAAGAAAGGATGGAATATAGGTTGGATATTAGGAGAAAATTTTTTACAGAAAGAGTGATAAAATATTGGAATGGTCTACCCAGGGAGGTGGTGGAATCACCATCCCTGGACATATTTAAAAAGAGATTGGATGTGGCACTCAGTGCCATGGTTTAGTTTAGCTGAGGTGTTGGGGCAGAGGTTGGACTCGAGGATCTTGAAGGTCTCTTCCAACTTGGAAGAAGAAGAAGTTGGATACAAAAAGAACCTATAATATCCAAAGAGGGATGGAGAAGGTGACCAGAAATGAGGATGCAGTCTCACGGCAATATCAACCAGAATGATCACTTGATACATTCCAAAATGAATGAATGAGGTCATGATTTTTGCTGTTAAGCTGCTGAACTCACTGCCAAAGGAAGTTTTGGGTGCCAAAAGTTTAAATTATAAAGCTCCTGAACCAAACAATAGAATAAAAATCCATCCCAGACTAATAAACGCAAAGACACTGTCTCTGTCTTGGGAAGTCTCTGAGCTGCAGATGTCTGGAAAACGAAACAAAATACAGGGGAATTTTCACTGTCTGCCCTGCCCTTATGGTCTGTAGGCATTACCAGTAACAAGATGCTGAGATAAACTGGGATTTTTTTCATTTTCTCCAGGAGTGTAGTTTGTAGGGACTTAAGGTGCTCCAAAGTGAGTGGGCTGTAAAAAAGCTCGTCCAGGATGGTGTCACAGGCACTCAAAGGGACTGGAAGGAGTTTTGAACAGCCTGTGCACAGCAGAGAGTGAGAAGACAAAGCTCATCTTGTCAGTGAACAATGGGGATTGTGCTCTGGACAATCTGAAATATGGCCAGGGAGTGAACTGCACTTATGGCATGTTTGGGCTCCCTGCATCCCTCCAAGGCAGGTGGCTGGAGTCCACCGAGGTTTGCCTCTGCCCAGTGATGAAATGGCCAGCACAATGATTTGGAGGTAGTCATGTGTGGACTGGGAGCCTCTTTCCTCAGGGGATGCCTTCCCGTTATTTCCCAGGATGGAAATCTTAAAAAAGCCAAACCACAGTAAGACAGGAAAATCCCAAACAAGTTTGTGTGTCACTACAAAGAAATCCCCCTCTTTGCTGCCTGGCCTCTTTCGCTGACTGCCAAAACATAATTCTGAGAATATCCAGGGAACTTGGAGGATGAAATAGTGGAGGTGCATGTTTTGACCACAGAGTGCTACATATCAACATAAATACCGAATTCACTAAGTCACAGCTCTCAGGTGTCCTCGAGTGCAAGTGCTTTCTGCACAAGCAGGGAAAATACCTGTGCTATGTTAAAAAAACAGGAGAATAAGCCAACCCCTCATCTTCCATTCATTCACATCCTTTGATGAGGAAGTCTAGCCCAAAGATTATAGAATCACAGAATGGCTTGGGTTGGAAGGGACCTTAAGGAACATCCGGTTCCAACATCCTGCACGGACACCTTCCACTACTGCAGGTGGCTCCAAGCCCCATCCAACCTGGCCTGGAACACTGCCAGGGACGGGGCAGCCACAGCTTCTCTGGGCAACCAAGATAAGCATTGATCCTTCTCTTTGTTTTTCTGCTCCTGCTTCCTCCCGCCTCCACATGATGTTCTTGTAGATGGCTCTCCCCACTTTATTCATGGCAAAACTCCCCTTGATCTCCCAGGCTTTGGGTTCAGGCCCCACAAAGCAATGGGCTGTTAACAGAGATCCTTATCCAAGCAGGGCACCAGCCATGTGGCCACGGATCTGGGCTCAGATGGCATTTCAGGTGTTGTGAGGAGGCAAGGCAGAAAAGCAGACTTGGATCTAGTCAGAGCTTAGTTCATTTCCGGCTTTATCGATATTTAACCAGTCTTGGACGGGGCCCAGGAGGGAGCTGGCAGCCAGTTCAGAGCATGGAGCACAGGTGTGATATGCTCCTGCCAGTTTGCCTTGCTCCCAAGATGGGCAGCTGTGCTCTGCTGTGCTGGATGAGGCTTCCAAGCAGCCTTCCAGGGTAGCCCAAGGTAGGGCCTGCATCCTTAGATTAGCCTTGGAATGGCAGGGACAAAGATAACCGCGGGAAGGTCCCGGAGAAATGAGATCTCCTGGGTGGACCAGAATGAAAGAGCAATTCCAGACATCGCTGCTGTTGGGGTGTCCAGGAGAGGGGCTGCATCCGCTCACAAACGACTCGGAGAGAAAAGGATGGGAGCCTTTTAACGGAGGGAGCAGGCGCTGTGTTCCAATCCTTCAAGACTGCCAAGCACCAGGGCTTCTGCCTGCTCTGGATTGACCCCCAGCCAAATGGCAGCGATCCACAGCTCTGCCTCGGCCAGGCTTCGGGAGAGGGGGAAATGGCACAGCCAGGCAGGGGGAACTGAGGCACAGAGCTGGGGCAGCGGGCGGGGCCGTGGCTCAGAGCTCCGCCGCGCCTCTGCGGGGAATTCACGCATTTTGGATGAGCACAAATTGCACGAGCGAGGCTGGTGGGATGGGAGAAGCTGGGAAAGGAGCAGGTTCTGGTGTAGCTTCTGACAGAACGGAGGGGTTGAGTCAAGGCCCCTGGAGCTCTGCTCCAGATGTCTGTGTGCGCACTGACACCAAGATAAAAATCTCCATGAAACTCAACTAATTAGTCAAGAGATTTTGGTGGTTAAAAAACCTAAGGATTGGGGCTGGATGAAATTTTCTGTGGTTTTTTTATATTTTTCACCTGTCCAAACTTTCCTGAAATTATTTCACAGCAGAGATATAGCTTTCAATTAAAAGGAAAAACAGCATTTTAAGGAATGAGATTTTGTGCCTTGTTGTGAGGGCTGGCAGAGAGAAGAGAGGGTCTGCCAGCCCATGGGACACAGGCTGATATTTCCCAATTATTCACATTTTCTTCCAGTGGTGAAGGCTACTTTAAAGGCTACTTTTTACTTTATAAAGTCCCACATGTTGTAAATGGGCTTTTGTGAAAAGCCTTGCAAGACAGTGAAAATAAAATAAAATAAAGTAAAATTGAATTAAATCAAACAAAATTTTTTAAAAATGGTCCTGAAAGTGTGTTGGGTCAATGCTAAGGACAAATACAGACTGGTCGGAGAATGGATTGAGAGCAGCCCTGCTGACAAGGACTTGGGGGTGTTGGCAGATGAGAAGCTTGACATGACCTGGCCATGTGGAGAAGAGAAGGCTCCAGGAAGGCCTTAGAGCACCTTCCAGTAACCAAAGGGGCTCCAGGAGAGCTGGAGAGGGCATTTTGACCAGGACCTGTAGTGACAGGACAACAGAGAATGGCTTCTCACTGCCAGAGGGTAGGGTTGGATGGGATATTGGGAAGGAATTCCTGACTCTGAGAGTGGTGAGGCCCTGGCACAGGGTGCCCAGAGAAGCTGTGGCTGCCCCTGGATCCCTGGAAGTGTCCAAGGCCAGGTTGGATGGGGCTTGGAGCAATCTGGAATAGTGGAAGTTGTCCCTGCCCATGGCAAGAGGTGGAACTAGATGAGCTTTAAGGTCCCTTCCAACCCAAACCATTCTGTGATTCCATGAAAAGGAAGAAACAACCTGTCCTAAGAGATTTTCTGAGTTAGGTAATGGACTGCTGCAAGGATTGGGGCCTGGAACACCATCCTTTTCCTATTTCAGGAATAATACCCTCCTTAAACCTCTCCTATCCCTCCATGCAGACCCCCTGTGCAGCTCCTCCTCTACACAGCAACAGCTCCCAGCTGACTCCTGCTCTGTCACATCACTCCTGTCACCAGGGCCACTGCTCTGGTGGCTGAAATGACAGCACTGCAGAGCAGAGGGCTGGCCACTCAGCAATCTGCCTTGTCCGAGGGAACTCGAGGAGTTTAAGCTTGATTGGATTTCACCACCTAGGATCACACACAGGATTGTGTCACAGGTGTCAATGGAAAAGCATTAAAACAGAGAAAGAAACATAATACAGCTCAGCCACTGATAGAATCTCAGCCACGGAGCTGCTGAGAGAAGACACCTTCTGCACAGTAAAAATCTCACTGTTTTCCAGGCAGAGGGGGTGTGATGCAGGAGGCTGAAGAATGGGTGTGTGCAGGGGGGAGCGAAATAATTTAGAAATGCCTGCAGCAATATCTGAATTGAAGCCCTACCCTGCAAGTCACTGTTTTAAAGATAAAGAAACTACTCACAAATATAAAGTTCCAGACCTGGGCACATCTGGCGTAAGGGCAGGGTAATAAAGAAATGGCCCATTAAGGAATGAAATGCTTGTTTAGCATCGATCAGGCCTCCTGTTTTATCTCAGGACTTATCAAAATAATTGCTTGGTAACATACTAAACAAACATTAGTGTGCATTCCACCGTAGGTCCAGGGGAATGAAGAGGGCAGGTCTCAGTTTCAAGCATCACATTACATCCTTATCCTGTAGTCAACAGAGGTCGTGAGCCGGTAACATTGGCAGGTCTTCAAACCACGAGATTCAAGAGCACAGATCAGAGAGCTCCACGTTTATATTTTAGGGGTTCTTATACCCTATTACCCTCACAGAACTGACCAGGCTGAGAAAATGCTGAATACAATGTCTAGATACATTTAAAACCATTTAAAACCAGTTTCCTGCTATCCACCAGCCAAAACGGACTTGCTCCTGACTTAACTTTCAAAGATAATCAGCAAATTTCAAAATGTCGGGTGAGGCTGGCACAAAGACTTTTAGAAAGCCTTATTTTGAACCTGTCAAAGGCAAGGAAACACTGAGAAAATCCTTTTCAGAAGTAGATTTAGCTATGGGGAACACATGATCATGTGCTGCACGCATAGGCACACAGAGTTATACAGACTGTGAAGGTATAAAATATTCTCCCAGCAAGTCCAAAACATTTTCTCCTGCTCTGTGCAAAAGAGGAGAAGATCCAACCAGCCATTCCTACCACACAGAAACTCTGCAGGCATCTGCTCAGGCTTTAAAAAAAATCACTCCCTCGGTTTTATCTTTTCCTCCTTATGCTGGAGCCCCATCCCACTGCTCTGCTGCAGTGGGTCACTGCAGCAGCTCTGTTTGCCTGCAGGCCTGCCCATCTGCCTCTGAGAATCTAGACTTGGTCACAAATGTATTTTTAATGCATTGGTTGAAAGCATTTACTTAAAATTATCTCATTTCCCCTCGGGGAATTTTCAATTAAACAAACACATAATAATTATTTCCTTTAATTACTCATCTCTGCTTACCTGGAGCTAGGGCACCTTTGCCCTGTTACACATCTGAGAGCTGTCAGATTGATTCATTAGTATTTATTTGTTTCCTATTTCCAGACCACAGAGATGTACCACGGGCATTTAAGGAAGTGCCGCTGATGTCAAAGGGAATATTTTCCTCTTAATGTGGACAGCTCAGTTCCTGCGCAGTGTTTGTGAGCCTTTCCCCATGCTGGTTGCAGCAGTTGTGGTGAATCACCAAGATTTAAAGGTGGGACTTTATCTTCAAGGCTTTGCCTCATTGTCCCACCCTTATCAAATATCAAATATCAAACCTTCCCTTTTACTGTGTATCAGTGAAGCCTGCCCCAGTTGGGGGATATGGGAGATGGGATAAGGTTGATTTTTACAGTTTTAGTCCCCAAAATAACCCATCAGCAATGCCTACTCACACCTATCCTACTTGGCGTCCCTGCTGAGCCCACCTCTAGCAAAGGGATGGGAGAAGGAATTTCTCCTCCAGCCCTGTCCAAACACCATCAAAGTTCTGGGGTTTTTATCCATCTCCGCATGCCCACAAAGCTCCCCACAGCTCCTGAAGCCTGCTGATTCCTTGGGGAGCAGCACACAGACAGTCAGCTGGGATGTAAACAAGAAAGGCCTGGCAAACAAATCTGATGACCAATACGCTAAATTATTTTTAATGAAACCAAGATTTTCAAGCTGGGTCTGCCACTCCCGGCCCTATCCACTGTCCCTTCAAGCCTCACCAGGTCTCATCTGCCCCCTTCCAAGCTCCCACCCAGACCCTGTTGTGCTCCTCTTCTAAAATTGTGTATTGGTGCCCCGAGGAGGAGGGCAAATAAAATTGATCTCCCTTACACTGCTGAGCAGCCTCAAGCACCGGTGAATCAGGGAAAGACCCTGTGACTTTTACCTCCCACAGAATCCCCTCAGCAGGAAGGAATCCAGGTTGAGTTGTTTGTTCTTTAAAGCTGAGTTCAGAACCTGAGTGTGATGCGCCCATGGAGAAAGAGAGCTTTCTTGTACCAAAGGAAGCAGAAGAAAAAAAAAATAACCCTAAATATTGCCTAAATATCGATCACATCCTAAAATACTCTGTATTTGCTCCCTGGCAAATGCAGCACTGAAACAAATTTTCTGAGGCACCAAAACGGCCTGGTGAAGGAACTTTAATGTCATCATGGGATTAAAAGCACCTTCCCACATCAATATATCTAGAGAAATTCTGTTAGAATTCAGTCTCAACTGAAGAATTGTGAGTTTCTTTTACAATGATCACAAATAACTTTTTAAAAACAATCCCCCCACCAAAAATGGTCAAAATGCCTCTGCAGATAATTTGGTGAGGTGTGGGCTTGTTTGATTTGGGTTTTTTTGGGTTTTTTTGGTAAAGTCATTTAACTGTCTTCTCTTTGAAACAACAACATGAGACTTCATTAAAGCAAGGTTCCCAAAACTATTTTCCAGTTGAAGAAATGTCATGCAAATCTATGTGAACAGAAAATCCTGGCAGGGAACAGAAAAGATGAGCATCATCTGCAACAAGCAGCCATCCCATCCCACCCCAGGTGCTCTCCAGGAATAATGAAAGGTGCCACGAAAGGAACATTCTGAAGGTTTTACAAATCACCTTTCAGTAAACATGACTGAAGGGCTCACATGTGTGAGGCCACTCATGTCATAGGCATTTGCAGGATCAAGGCTTACAGAACCAGGACACAGGGGGAGTTAGAAGATAATTATCCAAAGAGACCTACAATAAATATCTGTGGGCCAAACAGCACCATATGCACTGTATATTGATTTGCTAGTAAAGGGATTACTTGAGTGGTAGTGTCTATCCTGTATATTATTCAAATACAACAGATGGGAAATTGGCATGCCATGTAAAATACAAAATTCAATATTCACCCAAGTGGGCTGATAAATTATCATAAACCATTTATGAATATCCCTCAACCATGAAGCCTAATAATAAAATAAAATTAAAAAACGCAACTCTCAGCCCAGCTCTATCAAATGGTAGAGACGGAGGCATGTGCTGGAATAAGGGCCCTGTTCTGTCATCAGGACTGAGCCAAGGCTGGGTCTTCTTCTGCACATGGTCCCACCAGGCCCGGGAGAAGGTCCATCACTGCCAATGATAAAAGGAGGAGTCCTTGATCCCATCCTGAAGAGGAATGCAAGTCATGAGAGAGGCTGGCACGAGCTGGGAGGTTTAAAAGAAATAAAGCAAGAAATAGAGGAGCAAATTTTCACCCACTGCTTTTCATGAGCAACAGGTAAACCAGGCAAAACAGAGGTGTTGGATTGAATGGGACTGGGAAGAAGATTCCGTAGTCCTGGACAAAGACATCAGCATAATGAAAGCACCATGGCTACAGGATTCACACAGAATATTTCCCCTAAGGCAGCCAATACAGCACAGCGCTCTCTGATCACCCTTCAGCCTGCTGAAAAGGCTGCTGAACACAGACTTCAAAAACCAAATCTCTAGCCGGGGATGGCATCATCTTCAGCCTTCTTTCCAAGCACATTCTTTTCGACAATGGTCATCAGGTGGGCAATGACAGACACCGAGGTGTTTGGACATGGGGTATATTTTGAATTTCAAAACCAAAAGTCAAGTTAAAAAAAAGCCTCCAGTCCCCAGCGGCCTACTGGGCTCTTCACATTCCTACAGAGAAGGGGCATGGAAACCTGTTGTGGCCTGCTTTGAAACCCATGAGCATGGATCATACAGAAATTAAGAATTCAGGGCAAGAAAAATATTTGGAAGCCCAAAGGAGGTTGTCTTCTGACCAAAGGCAACTTTTATTCTGGCTATGTGGGGATAAAATTCATGAGGACAAATTTGAAACTGGGGACAGTGCTGGGGAGAGTGAAGGGAGGCTTGAGCACTGCAGCTTCAAGAATCAACCTCAGCTATCATGTCTGGAAAATAGGGGGAAACAGTCTCTACCTACAGGGCAGAATTCAGCACAGTGCCCTAATGAGCAATTTCTGTCTCACAGAGGACAGCTCACACCAGGTCTTAAGTGGGCAGCCCAACTGATACGTGAAAATTAGGAATATCCTCTGTCTTCCTTCTGTTAGTTTAGATGCCTGATAGACTCTTTTGTCTAGACTGAGTTATTGCCCGTTCCCGATAAACCTATCTGTAAGCTGTTAAGAGTATTGACAGGAAGTTAGCCAACATGGCACCATCTGGACCAGTCTAGCCAGTCCCTAGGACCATGGCTAAAGATGACCCTGCCTCAGGGTTATTAATCAGAAAAGGAAAAATTCCCCCCCCTCCAGACACACATTTCTACCACTAAGTCATTCCAGAAATAATAATAATGAAACTGAAGGTATCAAAAGGTCTTGTTCTCCAGAAAACAAGTCCTTTGGAAATGCTGCATGTTTGTCCTGCACTATGTGTAGTTGTATCCAAAAAAAAAGGTATCTAGAAAAAACAAACAAACAAAGAAACAAAAACAAAGCTTATTGTGAGTAGTTCTGGACTAGGAAAAAATTAAAGGCTTGCTTTCACCCATAGACAAGATTTTCAGAATGAAGCGGAAATAATTCAGGAGGAATTTATAGTAAGGGGATTAATCCTCAAATGACACACAAAAATAAATTACCTGATTTTTTTTAGTGTTTCTTATCATCCAGCAGCCTCATTCTGCTTTCTCCTTGAAAGAAATGCCACCTGTTAGATCACCAAAATACAGATTTATCTCTCAGTCTCTGGAAAAAACAAACCCACTTGGTTTTGCTCTTCAGAGATCAATTGTGTTGTGTCTTTGCATTTAACTCTGCTCTGTCTCTAAACTGGCACATCTAAAAAGTGTCACACTTACATGAATAAGATTCCTCTGCTAAAATCACTGCAATCCTATGGTATAAATGCTTCTGCTCTAAAATTCCAAGAATTTAGGGGATGACTCGGCTGGGAGGCTGGAATTGCCTCCCTGGTTTTATCACTGACCTGCTCTGTTAGCCAGGACACTTCTCTCAGGTTTTATGTCTAATTCCCTACATTTTGCCTGCTTTGCCTCTAGGGATCACACAGTCCTTGAGGATCTCTATGCCCCAGGCTCCACTGGGGCCAAAAATCCCTGTCCATAAGATAATCAGCAAGTGCACATCTCATTATAGTTGTGTGTGCTTACTCCGTCAGCAGAGAGACAAGGGAAAGGGAAGGCAAAGGTGCAGGTGCCCCTCCATGGTTGTGCAAGAGGAAACAGGCAAAGAGACATCCAGACTCCCCTCCTGAATCCATCCCCCGTGATAACACTGCTGGGCAGGGCTGCGATTCACAGCATTTCACTCCAATGCTTAACAGAGACAAAGAGACATCACAGCAACTTCTCACGATGATCAGCCTTGGGGGGGAAAATCTGATTCGTGCCTACCAAACATTTTCTCTAGCAATCACATAAAGCAATTATTTGGGATTTCATCCTTTTCAAGCCATCTCTTTCCTCCTTCCACTCTTCTTCTTTGCCCAGCACACGAGAATCACCAGATTATCAACACAGAACACCACCGGAGACCCTCTTAAATCCATGGTAAATGAGTGTCCTGACTTTCAAGACCCTGCAGCTGTCCCTGTTGATCCTGCTTAGTCTAAGGCAAAGACCTCTGTGAAGCTCCTCTGCTCCCCTTTTAAACACTGGTTTGAACTTCGGGACCTTTGGGCCATGGGCTGGATATTTGTCTTTGTTCTTGGCACTGGGGGTGCAGAGCAGAGTAGCAGCTGGCACACTGCTGACCTCAGTTTTGCATCCTGCACCCATGAGAACGGGAACCTGGCCCATTGGCCATCCTTTCTGAGGTGATACCATCCCAAATCCATGCTTTGGCCACTTTGGTTTTCCTACCATGGTTTTTTTTTTTTACAATAAGGATTTGAGGCTGTGAACCTCCACAGTCTCAGTTGCCATGCAAGATGGGTCCTTCTCATCCTCCCAAGAATAGAAACTTCCACCTGTAGCATTCAATTAGCTTTCAGATGCCTGATCACATCAACGCAGGCATTTCTCACGTCCCCATTACTTTAACATTTGCTTTACAAGTGGCAAGCAACGCCACTTCTGTAGCTGTGTAGGCTCCTGCACCCCAAAGTAGCACGGCACTAATGTGTCATTACTATAATTAAGAAATACAGGACGATTCAGTGGCAAAAAGAGGAAAAAAAAACAAAAACAAAAACAAAAACAGAAAGACAGAGAAGCCCCATGCAACATAATTGGTCACTGCTATGAATCTTTACTCAGGGGACAGATAGCACGACCAGAGGTAATAGCTTACACACGTATTCTTGAGCTGTGCAATAGATGGAAAAGTGTCCCAGATGGATTGGGCAGGGGCTTAGTTCCGGGATTATGATGAGACAGTGGGTAATTATTGAGTGGCATTGCCTCAGCGCTGATTATATCTGCAAGCTTGTTCCTTTCCTTCAGAGGAAAGCATTGATAAAGATAAACCATGCTGCTCTATGTCCTTCATGTAGCACAAAACAACACATTTCAATCTAACAGGATCAGGTCTCCACTTTGATCACAATCTGTTACCTAGATGTCTTTGCAAATTAATCAGCCCTGCTTGTTTAGCTCCAGTCAGTTTGTACTGCTAAATTAATAAATGTACTAGGAGCAACAGAATACATAATTAAATTCTACAGTTTAATCTCCACATAATAATTTTGACCTTAGTCTGGGGCCTCTGTTATAGCCAGCAACACATTGAATAGAGGCAGACCTTGCAATGCAGCTTACACTAACAATCTACCTTGAATGATTACGCAGGGGCACCGCAATCAAGAGCTACTAAAATCAGAGGAAATTAGGAAAACAAAATTGTGGCCACAGCTTCTGCCTATGGAATATAAAAGGGAGCTAATGCAGCGCAAGCGCACATCTACCTCAAAAATTAGAGAAAAATGCTCTGCCTTGGTTCAGTTAACCGGAAACAGTCATTTTGTGTTTCCAGTATCTGCATCAAATGTAACCCAGAAGAGCAGAGGATGGCTTATGTTCTTCCCAGGAACACTTCCAAACTTTTGGGAGAAGAACAGGTCGTGCCATGGAGGGGTTTTCTGTGCTGGGCTTGTCAAAGGCAACACCACTGATTTCTCATAGCTGTTCAATATGTCTGTATTTAGTGAACACCTCTCTCCCATATTATATACAATTTATATTTAAATCTGTTCTCATCCCACTAGTGGGAATTCCATGGAACTGTTCCATGCATTTTCCACACCTGCACCAGCTGCAAAATACCCAAAAAAAGATCAGAGGTGTCAGAGATTGTTTCAGTAACTGAGAGAGATACCTGCTGAACACTCTGCTCACAGAACTCTATGAGGAAGGGGCAGGGGGGCCAAGGGTGTGGGCTTCCAAGCAGGGGTTCAGAGATGCAGAGAGGCAGGAGTCCAGAGCGAGGAATGGATTATTTATTAAATTTACAATATCATTTATACATTCTAGTTCCATAAAGCAATTGAACAGGGCTCACACTTCTCCTAGGGTGATTGGTCAAAGTCTCAGACACCCACTTAGAAATGTTTTATCCTAATAAAATATACACAAGGTCAGAAGATACCAGATATGAATGCTATTTACAAAAACCCTATCTATCGTTTACATAGCTTACACAGCAAAGGAAAAGTTCTCACAGAATGAATGCAAGAAGAGAAAATTTCCCTGCTAACAGCATTTCAGCATCCACACCAAGGGACCTTTCACTTGCAGTCTGCAAAGGTTGTTCTCTAAGGGGCTCACAAAACAACCCCTAAAAAGGGAGTCGTAGGCTAAATGTCAGTGTTTAAGGCTCTGCATCCCCACTGCACCTTCATGGGCATCCATAATCACTGAGTGAGCAGATCCACCCACCTCTGCCTTCCCCACGGACACGGCCGTTCACAGGTACGTGTTCAGCCCCCAGCACAGCCAGCCATCCTCACTCTTGGCTCCTCTGCGAGCTCAGGACCTCCCCACGAGGTTTCTGACCTCCCCAGAAATTGAGTCTTGCTCATGTACAAGGAAGTACAGACCTACATAGAAAGTGTGGATCCGAGTTCCCGCTGTGTGGCACAAATGTTGTTTTAAATCTTTACATTCCCATGCTTTGCTGTGAGCTTTGTTTTCCGGCTGCCACACGTTCAACATGGGAGGATCTAACATAAGAGGACAGCGGTGAAAAATCAGAAAATGCAAAAGCTTGGTTCAAAATCAGCCTAAATCACTGAGATCCATTGGTTTTGACTGGTTGTTTTGGGGCCAGCAGACTGGAGGCACCAATGACCTAATGGATCAGTAGAACTTGTTCCTGTGGTACAGAGCCCTGTTGTGAATAATAACATGAAACACTTGTTTTTAAAACCAGCACAGTGAAGAAACAAAATCAGAACAACAAGGAAAAGATCTGTTAGTAATGGTTACTATGCATTTCCTTTAAAATATTTAGATTAAAACCCAACTAGCTGCCTTAAAGCTTTGTGATTCGAAATAGCATCAGGAGCTTAAAAAACAGTTTGGCAGACAAGTTTTAGCAGCCCACATGAGCAGTAAAACATCTGATGGAACTTGGACTCTGTCTAAGACCTTGACTGTGGTAGCTGGCACTAGAATCCTTCAAAGAACTGAAGGTAAATTGTCCTATTATTTATATAACTGAAAACAACCTCAGTGCTATAGGTCTGAGTGTAAGCAATATTAAGAGAATTAAAAACAATTTGACTTCGGTGGTCAAACTCTCCAACTTTGTGCAATAATGGCATGGGACAACACAGAATTACAGCTGGCAGTGGATGCTCCTCTTGGACATTCAAGTTCTCTCCTGTAAGTTCTGTAAAGTCTCTGTGCCCTCAGAGTAACACAACTGTGGCCAGAGATGATGCATTACAGGAACACATTTTGACTCAGAATTTATGGTGCAAGTCTGTTTAGCATTCGGCTCACTGCTCTCCTCCAGCAGGTACCAAGGTTTAGATGTGACTCATTGCAGAATGGGGTGAAGGGGTGAGCTGGAAACTGGTTGGGTCAGATAAAGTTTCTAGAAGTTCCCAGCCCATAAGAAGGTCTTGGTCTAAAGAGAAGCAGCAGCAAGTATAAGGGGTACACTTGTAAAAGGAATCATAAAATCATAGAATCCTGTAGGCTGGAAAAGCCCTCTAAGATCACCGAGTCCAACCACTCCCTCAGCACTGCCAAGGCCACCACTAACCCCTGTCCCCAGGTGCCACATCTGCATCTTTTGAATCCTCCCAGAAATGATGGCCCCACCACAGCCCTGGGCAGCCTGTGCCAGTGCTTGGTAACCCTTTTGGGGAAGAAATATTTCCTAATCTCCAATCTGAACTTCCACTGGCACAACTTGAAGCTGTTTTCTCTTTCATCTACAAAAACAAAGGAATCACAATGCGTGAGACATGGCAAAAAAACCTTCTGAAAAATAGCAGAAAACCAGACAAAACCACTGTCACTAGCACCCAGGACAAAGCTGCCCCTCCTGCACAGGACTAAGGGAACAATCCTCCATTGCTGCAGTCCTTGGGAGGAATTCGGATAGATGGATGCCCGGAGTGAGTTATGGCCTAGCACAGAGGGCCTCATGAGCAAACACAGATGTCCAAAATGCAGATGTCTCTCTCCAAGCTATTTATCTGCAGCTCCTGACAATAAATGGGGTGACAGAGAGAGAGAGAAGTACTTGTAGAATCTGATTCTTCTGATGTCCACCTTAGTCACCTAAGCTTAGGTGATTGCTGTGCCTGGGCTGAGCTGGCAAATGGCTCCATGTCTCGAACCTGGGTGGCTGCCTGTCACAACCCCTGCTCTCACAGACCACTGTCCCCAGGTGCTGCAGGCCAGGGAGATAACAGAGAACCACAGAATCACACTGAATCAGTTCACTGGGAAAAGAGCTCCGAGATCATCGAGTCCAACCTATAACTGAACACCAACTTTGTCAACCAGATCAGGGCACTGAGTGCCACCTCCAGGGACAGTCCCTGGGCAGTCTAGTCCAATGTCTAATCACATGTTCTGTGAAGCAATTCTTCCTAATAGTTGAACTTATCATCCCCTGGCACATCTCAGCACTGTGTCCTCTTGTCCTGCCCCTTGTTCCCTGGGAGCAGAGCCCGATCTCCCCTGGCTGCACCCAGGGAGTCATGGAGGGCCAGAAGGTCCCCCCGAGTCTCCTTTTCTCCAGGTTGAGCCATTCCTGGTGCTCCAGACCCTTTCCCAGCTCCAATCCCTTCTCTGGGCACGCTCCAGCCCCTCAATGTCCTTCCTGAACCGAGGGGCCCAGAACTGGACACAGCACTCGAGGTGTGGCCTCAGCAGACAGGGATGGATCACTTCCCCGGTCCTGCTGCCACAAAATTCCTGATCTGAGGAAGGAGAAGGACTGAAATCTGAAATCCACACTTAGAGCACTGAATTGCTCCTCTGCACAGAGATCTATTGATGGTGAGTTTGTGTGGTGGCTCCTGCATCTCTGGCCACACAGCCTGATCACCACACAGCTCTCAGAACATTCCCCCCTGCACTCAGTGCTTCTCTCGTGTTCATCAAGGCTGGATATGGGCATGATGAACGAGGCAAAAAGCAATATTGTACTAAATCAACATGTTTTACAGCCTTTCATACAGCAGAAAAGCATAAATCACCCTAAAATAGCTATGTCTCAGGTCTTGTCACACAATCAAATACAATATTCAACACAATTGTGTAATTTTCTATGTGTGCTCTATGTAAAGTGACACAAACCACCTTTCTCCTTATGCTGTGTACATGCAGTAGTCACAGAGATAGGAAATAATCGGAGAATATTCTGAGTTGGAACATTATACACCATACAAGGATCATCATTTATCTTATTTATTAAAACAACATTATGCATTACAGAAATGCGACCAGACACTCTTTGTTTTAAACATCTATAAAAACAGCTCCCATGCAACTAATTTATTTATAGCTTACAGTTTATATCAGCAATTAGTACTAAGCAGAAGCAAAGCACATTCAATTTAAATCTCCACAGTTTTAAAAAAAGGGAGAAGAAATGCAAAAACAGAATTAGGAAGAAAATTTAGTATTCTTAAAGAATAAATAGACTTTTAGCACTGAAAGGACAATTCAAGCAATCAGCCCTGTTCACCATTTATATCAATTATAAACTTAAAGATCGACTAGAATATGGAAATCTCTGGAGGCCAGAGGTATTAAAAATATTATGCAGAATTGTCATGCACTATTCTTAAAAAATAAACTCCAAACCTGTGCGTAATGTGGGAGCAGATAAGCATTTGCAGTCAGGTTGTTGATCCAAAGAGAGTAATTAAAGAAGGTGAGGTCTAAACTTGTCAAAGTCATTTTGCCCTACTTTCCTATTTATAGGTTTCAAAATGGAAAAAGCCTTCAAAAGGATTTGCATCCTAGCTTCCCTCTGTAAGATCCTTCTGCAAGAGATTTGAGAATTAGCTGCTGTGCCTGCAGTATATTAAAATCTTTGACAGCCATCCACTTGGGGAATCCCTGGGAAAAAAAGAAACAACACACACACAAAAAAATAATAATAATAACCACCTCGCCTTGCTTCAAAAGGTTCACAGTATCACTTGAAAGTGGAGAATAAATCACTGTTCTTCAGAATTGCTCCTGAGGCTTTTCCCTTCCAGGAGGTCCTTCAGAGGGAAGGCTGTGTGGAAGTGCAGCCTCCCACACCTTGTCCTGCTGCTCACCTGCTCTAAAGGTGTCTCCCTGCCCCTGGGCCAGAGCAGGGAGGAGAGAGGAGGGCCGGAAGGGACTCTCTCAGAGTGGTTTGGTTGGATAAGGAATAGATCCAGTCACCTTTCCAATCTCAGCATCACGGAATCCCAGAAGGGTTTGGGTTGGAAGGGACCCGTCTCATTCCAGCCCCTGCCATGGGCAGCAACACCTTCCTCGATTCCAGGGTGCTCCAAGCCCCATCCAACCTGGCCTGGAACACAGAAGTGCTGTATAAAAACTAAAAAACACAAGTTCCTGTCATCTCTCACAGAAATTCGCTTGAAAAGACAAGACAGTATTGGGTTTCTGCTCTGTTAAAGACAAAGTATTCTTTGGGTGAAATCTTCTCAACTTTTACCCACACCAGCAAATTTTAAACCTTCTTTAAACTCAAGGCTCTGCAAGACAATCTAGTGACTTATCAGTGGTAATGTGTTTAAATGGGTTGATAGAAATGCTTTACATAAAAAAGAAAGCAAGTTTTTAACCTTGAATGCTGAAAAAATTGACATTTTTGTCATTCAATATTTTTGACAGAACCAGGAAAAGTCCATCTTGAAAAAATTTAAACTACAATCCTGATTAAAAAAAAAAGATAAAAGAAACTACTTCAGTGCAAGTTGTTCGACTGCTACAATCTTATCTACGAAAAACTTGCTTTAAATGGACACTTTAAACATAGAGTTTTCCACTTGTCACAGAAAAAGAAGTTTTCTTTGAGCAGGTCTCCAACAGATGAGGTCTGTGCTTTTTAAAATTGACTACTGAGCCTGGCTTTGCCCTGTGACTTTTGCAGCTAAAAGCAGCCTCTGGCTGCAAATATATTCTTATGTCCCGTAGGCGAATGAGGAAATATTCGGTGGGCGGACAGGTGTGTGCTGTGGGGGACACCACGTTATCACAAAACATAACTCTTCCCTTCCACTTATCTCAGCTTCCTTGTGCCAGGCCACGAAAAGGCAGGGAGTTATCAAATTCCAACATCACAGCTCTGCAAGCAGATAAAGAGCACAGCTAAAGTGGTGAAAATTAAAATATTTTGGGCAAGCCAAGGGAAAGGGAAAAAATAGCTGACTCATTTTCTAAACTGTTCCAGTTACTTGGAAAAATAAAGTCAGTGAATGGTTTTGTTTCCCTCTTGTTCATTCACTCAGATTTCCCAGCCATCATTACAAAGTTTGAGTGTTTCTCATCACAAGGATTAAAGGTGAGCTGACATGGGCATATGTCATAAAAGAAACTGCTTCTTCTGCCCTGGCACTTTACAATCCTGAGAGACAAGCAATGCTCAAGGAAATGTGCTTTTTATGCCCACAGTGATCCTGCTGGAGAAAACATCAGTGGAAAGTGTCATTTAGATAATTAAAAGTGAGAACTAGCAGAAACAGCATCCAGAAACACACAAAAAATATAAATTTTGCCTGGAGGCCTCTTCTTTTATTCAGCTCGTGATTCTGTGGACCAGATTTTTAGCTGAGTAACACGATGCAAGTCCACCCACAGCCAAGAGTAAGCTGGTTTGCAGCAGCTGAACATTTAGTCCACCAGCTTTATGGCATTTTAAACCCCTCCTTTAAATTCTCCCATTTTTTCCACTGCTATCACCCTTCCAAGAGAGCATTCATCCCACAACACCTTATCTACAAAGGGCTCTGCAGAAGATATGACCCTTGAATGCTGACTGGGATGGATTGGGAGGAAAGGCTGGCTGGCTTGCTACCCTTAAACTGGTTTAGCTATTGCTTTTTCCTCTCTTAAATCATAGCCTAAATTATCTGAGGGGGAAAACCAATGTTTTAGAAATGGAAAACCCACTCTCTACTGTGTGTTGATGCCTTTAACAGGAGATACCTCCCCAAACCCACTCTCTCCAACTTGAGTTGTGAATGAGCCTTTGTCTTGGGGTGATTCTATGACCATACTGTATTCCCCATCGCCTGCTTGATTTCCAGTGTACCTTTAAATTGCAAAGGGGGGAGAGAGAAGCCGAGAGAACTCTTCAAAGCGGCCAGCTTGACCTTGCATCTAGAATGTTTTGCATTCTTTTCTCTCCCGATTCTGACAACATTTGGTTGGTTAGAGGACTTTTGCTCTCTAGTCTCTTCAGCTTACAGTGGAGTAGGGACTGTGTTCTGCCTCAGCGGCTTCTTTTCCTTTTTGGACTGTTTTTGGCTTGCTTTTCATCCCAGACCAGCTCCCATCTCCGGCCCTGCTCGGCGGGACCCTCCAAGGGGGATCGTCGGACCCTGCCTGGCCCGGCCCAGCTCAGGACTGCAGGTTTTACCTACAGAAAGAACTCTAAAATCCATCGTCCTCTTTTAGGGGACAGGGGAGGGGGTTTCAATATCCTTTTTTTCCCGTGACAGCGGGGGACTCTGTTTGTTAAAAAAATAGGTTTTTTCGCTTTCACTCGAGAAATTATTTTCCCGAACCCGTGGGGGTGGTGCTGCCGGGTCCTGCTTGCCTGGCAGGCAGGAGAGAGAGAGAGAGACACGCCCCTCTCGGGTTGTTTCCTCCTGGATTTGTGTCCAAACCGGCACAGCCTTCAAGTGACATCTCATTTCTGCTTCTGCATGGCTCCCACCGCCTCCTCACCTGTTTGCAGAGGTGCAGAGCCACCGACTTTGCAAGCATGCCATACCCCTGAGATTTGGCCAATAAACGCAGTCCTTTTTACCCCAAAACACCACAGGTACCCCGACTCAGGAGCCCAAGGCTCTGCAAGACAATCCAGTGACATACCAGTGGTAATTGCTCTGACAAGGACCCTCTGAGCAGTGTCACTGGAGGTGACAGTCACTGGCAGTCTCCAGCTTAGCAGCAAGGTCACCGGGGAAAGGCAGTTTCTACTAATGCTGTCAGGCAGAGCAATTGGAGGCAAATCTTTCTGCTCCCGAGTGACCACCAGCTTGGAGGGCAGGAGATGGCAGGAGGAAGGACAGATAAAGCACGACACTCAAAAAAGTCTGGTTTTCCTTCCAAAATGAAAAATTTAAAAAAAAAAACAAAAAACACAAAATAAGGAGAAAGGGGTTGTTTCTTTAGCACCTCTGGTAAATTGGCAAATCCCTGGGCCTGGAGGGCCTCTGTGGAAGCAAGTGGGACCTGCGTGGAGACCCCCCCTCTATCCCCATGCCCTGCCCTTGCCCCCCGAAGCCAAGGTCATCACCACTGCCCCTTGCAAGTGAATAGGTGGGGGAAATGGCCGGTTCTCTGCCCAGGGAACTCAGCACAACCCCCTGCCCAGGGCAGAGCGTTTCCCTTCCGTGCACACGCAGGAATTCGGGTCTGCCTCCCTTTGCAGCAGCGGTATGGGTGCCAATGTTAAAGAGACATTCACTTGGAAAGAGGATGCTCTGCGAACTGATATGCAAATAAAAGCCATCAGCAAAGAGATGCAGCAGGCAGGAATGGGGGCTCGCACGCACATTGTGTGCTCTCCCAGTTCAGCATTTCCCTGACCTGACCTTCCCTGGAGGTACCACTTTGCCCAACAGGTGATGTTTGACTCGGTGGTCGCCGAGGTGACAATGTGCCAGGAATGGGAAATTCGTATCATTTGTATTCCTTTTCCTCTGCTATTCTGAGGGTTGAAAGGGCCACCATTTTAAATTTAATTTACAGGGTATACCGTCTATCTGTTGGAAACACGAGGAAGCAGACCTTGTCCTAGTATTTATCAGACACATGCCGCCCATCTGCTTGAGCTGGGTCGAGGAGGATTTGCTGTTAATCCTTCAGACCCATCTGCAGGGGGTTCAAAATGCTGACCAGAAAGCTAGACAAGATGAGGTTTATTTAATTAAAAAAACTGCTCCGGAGGTTACTGGAAATCACTCTGAAGAAGAAATAGCTTTTGATCATGTCACTTCTAGGGAAGGCAGGAGGGGAAGGGGGGATGGGGGAGGCAGGCAGAGTTTTGCATCAAAATAACGCCGCGGCTAACGATAAATAAATAAAATGACAGAGCCGCACCAAATAAACCCGTCCCCATGAGGGGACATTTCTATCTACCTGTTACATCAAATGCGGGAAAAACTAAGCCCCCGCTCCAGCCTGGATGTTTCTCCACCACATTGCAGGGCTTGGCCTCTAATCTGGGCAAAGTATGAGAGGCAGAAATTGGGTTACTCGCGCACGCACACACCCGAGCGCACACACACGCTCACCGATCTGCAGGTTTGTTTGCGGGGAGCCGAAAAGGAGGCGCGCACAACCTCGCAAACAACCCCAAAACCTGCAGCACTTTAAAACCCGGCCTTTCTTATTTGCCTGCTTTTGGGGAGAAGCACGAGTTTCTGAGGAAGATGGTTAAACCTGAGCTTTATTGCTTGAACGTTTAATTGCTGCTTTTCGTAATCACTGTTCAAGATCCATTTATGTGGAAGTGAGAAACAATAAAATCCCATCTCCATTTGCTCTGCTGAAAATGGACATCTGTTAGTAACAATAT
This sequence comes from Callaeas wilsoni, assembly GCA_013398955.1. Taxonomy (NCBI): domain Eukaryota; kingdom Metazoa; phylum Chordata; class Aves; order Passeriformes; family Callaeidae; genus Callaeas; species Callaeas wilsoni. The sequence continues at coordinate 54,706 of VWPU01010523.1, forward strand.
TAATTCTAATGAAATATTATGTATACAACTGGTTTAATGCAGTGCTGCTGTTTGGGAGAAGTGGCTTTTCACGGGAATAATCCTTTTTCTTCCAACTCCTGATTGTTATTTTATGGCAATATAATGCATAACAATTCTCAAAGTAGCTCGGACAGAGAATTTGCCCCTGCCTCTCCCAGGGCTCTGTTCCTAATCAGATTCCTGTACTGGGGGTTACACAATAATTTCCTTTTTGTTTTATGTTGTTTGGGTTTTTTTCTTTCTAAGGACAAACATCCTCAGAAAAAAACAAAAAAAGCTCAGAGGCAGAACTGAGCACCAAGGAGAACAAGAGGCAGCAAATTGCAATATTCCTAACAATAAACTGTGAAATAGGGTCTGGCATTGCTGGTCCTGTACCCAGCACACCGATGAAATACAGCTCCATCTAGGGACAAGGTACATCCATCCCGCAGCAAGGATGGATTTTGGAAACCAGGACCAGGAACAATGGGGAGATCTCATTCTCCTGCAGAGTGGCAAGTAAAGATTCATGCTGCTTGGGATCAGATAGCAAGAATTGTGCTTTGTGGCTGAAGATAACCTCTGAGCAAAGTAACTTTATCTACAGCAAATTATTCCTTAGCTTCCCATTGCAGGATTTGCTTCACCTTAGTCTGAAGCAAGTGGTGCTGGCTACTATCAGATAGAGGGGTAGGGGGATGTCTGCTTTGATTTAATAGAGAAGTTCCCATGGAAAGTGCTCGGGCAAAGTAAGAAAATCTCCACCGAGGATTGTGGAGAGAGAAATTCACTGAATTTCTTTTATTATGACCGAGTTAACCAACTATGCAAGATTTGACCACACAGATATAAGGTCTCTGATGCTTAGCAGGCCACTGAAATGGATGTTCTCTCTCCTGGATATACTGCTTCAAGTTATCTGTGAGTCTTTTGTTCCCCTGAACCTCCCAATCCACATCTTTTTTATTGTAAACCGGGCATTTCCCGTAGTTGTTTGTTCTCAGTCATGTAAATGAGACATTAACCCTTCCTAACTGTCCGTTCCTGAGCTCACAGCCCAGGGCTGTGTGGGATCCGACACTCAGCCCTGCCTGTCCTTGCTTCACAGACAAGACATCACTGCTGCTTTAATTCCATTTAATATTTTTTCCTGCCCGTTACTTCATCTGTGGCAACACTGACAGAAAGAACTATAGAATCCAAGATCTTTGGGCCAACCTTTGACCAAAACCTAAACCCACTAAACCACCTTGCAAAGTGCCAAGTCTGCTTGTTTTCTGAACGCTTCCAGGGATGGTGACTCCGCCACTTCCCTGGGGAGTCTGTTCCAAGGCTTAACCACTCTTTCAGCGAGGAAGTTTTTCCTAATACCCAACCTGAACCTCCCCTTGGCACAATTTGAGGCCATTTCCCCCTGTCCTATCGAAAGAGACATACAAACCCTAAACGACTGCGCTTAGAAGGTAGCAAAGCCCAATTTCCCAGTGCAGAGACTTAAACCACACACAGATCCTGTATTTACACATGCAGAGTGGAATTTGCACATGCAATTAAGTTGATTGACATTTTCTCACTGTGTGGATACTTCCATCAGCAAACATTTGGGCAAGCAATCAAGCGAGTTATATTTTTAAATGCCCACCGTGGCATGCAGAAGGAAATGTCCCAGCCAGGCAAGGAAACAGCGAGGACACAGCTTGGAGGAGTTCATCAAAGCACTTAAAATCACAGAAGGCTTTAGGTTGGGAAAGCCCTCTGAGATCATCGAGAAATTAGCCCAGCACTGCCAAGGCCACCACTAACCATGTCCCCAAGTGCCACCTGCACACGTTTTTTAAATCCCTCCAGAGATGGTGACTCCTCCAGTTCCCTGAACAGCCTGTTCCAATGCGTGACCACCCTGCCAGTGAAGAAATTTTCCCTAATACCCAAACTAGAGCTCCCCTGGCACAACTTCAAGCCATGTCCTTTTGTCCTGCCCCTTGTTCCCTGGAGCAGAGTCCGACCCTCACTTGGCTGCACCCTCCTGTCAAGGAGCTGTAGAGAGAGAGAAGATCCCCCCTGAGCCTCCTTTTCTCCACTTGTCAACAAATATAATGAACAGGAAACCAGAGCAGCAGATGACAAAAGCCATTGGTTCCAGGAAAAGTGCCTACGAGGTGGTGTTAAAAGTGTCTCAGGAACAAGCGAAGATCACCTGTGATGTCACTTTGGTCATAATTAGTTGGCAAAGAAAACAGCAAAGTCAAAGTCACAGTGGTGCACCACAGCCCTCCTGTTAACAGAGCGAGGCTATCGATCCCATCACTCATTTATTTAGGAGATAGAATTTTAAACAGGAATAAGAACAGAGTTACCATCAAATCAGCTGTCAGCTGGATGTCACCCTAGGCAATTAGCATGCTCCTAATGTGCTACAAATTTTAAGCCCAAATTATGTCCTCAGATGCCTGCGTTCAGCTCACACTGACTTTGCAGAACACAGGGTTTAGAGCACGGAAAGAACAGAAGATCTGCAGGTAGATATTGCAGAGGCTTTGGACAAACAGCCCTGGCTGGGAGAAGAGGAATGGGAGAGGAGATCCGCCGTGGCTGCTGCCAACAGAGCAGAAAGTGTGAAAACCCCTTCCTGCCAGAGAGAGTAAGCAAGCCTGCAAATGTGCTGTCTTCTGCCCAAAGCAGCCCTGGGAATGGACTGTAAATACATTTGTAAGCACTACAGGTAGTTAGTTATTAATATTTCTGGGGCTGAACCTCTGCAGGTATAAGTCATCCAAATTCCACTGATTTCCTTGGTTCATACCAGCTGTGGCTCCGTCACTGTGTTATTACAAAAGACAATAAATCTCTTCTTTGGGCCAAATTTAGTCCCAGCTATGTCTCCGTGACTGGATTAACTCCACTGAAACTAACAGGGAAAAGTCTGAGCTTGTGTGTGGGAAATGAGAACAGGACGTGGCTGCAGCATTTGTTAAAGCAGAAAAGAAGCACCTTCACACATATATGTGAACACATTTATTGTGTGTTGGGCTGATGGAACATTTTCCTTAGAAGAAGGGGGAAACAAGCTGCTTTCCCTTTAGAAAATTATTTTGCTCAAACCAAGATTCTCCACACAGGGAAAAAATGTTTCCCAGAAATGAGTTCTGGTTGGAAAAGTGATGGTTTTGTTTTGTTCTACATCTGCTCAAGCCAGCACACTGCAGGCTGGAAGACTTGTAATTCCCCAAGTAATCAGCTGCTGGAAGAAATAAGGGCATGTTATGGAAGACACAGTTTAACCAGTCATGGGATTTCCTGGGATCACAGGAAACAGAGCTACAGCTCCTGCAAGCAAGAGGCTGTTCAGGCAGAGGCAAATGATGACCTGATTCAAACAAAAATATCTCATTTTAGCTCAAAATGTCAACACGAAACACTCTGACATTTGCAAATCAATTCTTTTCAGGAATTATCTGTTCCAATTTGAGATGAAAACAAATATGAAAATACCAGAATTTCCCATGGGATGGAAATTCTATTTTTCAATGAGCGGTAGGAAGTATATCCATTGAGAGGTCATTTCTCTATTACAAAGCCACTGTTTTCTACGGCTGTGCCTAAATGCAAATAAAAAGACAGTCAGGACTTGTCTCAAAGCTAGGTGGCCACCTGGTTTCCTCAGTGCACATGGAGATGCCACAAGGTCCTGACGCCCTGTTCCAGAGTACCCTCGTGTGGATAATTTATTTGTAACGCCAAAGTGGAATTTTCCATGATGCAATTCGTGGCTGCTGCCTCTTGTCCTTCTGCAGTGTGCCTCCAAGAGGAGTGTGGCTCTGCCCCCTCTGTGACCACACTGAAGCCAGGCTGTGGATCCTCTCTCAGCTTCCTCTGGCCAAATAAACCCTAATTCTCAGGTTGTGTGCCCACCCTGCAGGCTCCTGATCACCTCTGCTGTTGGCTCAAGGAGCCCCAAACTCTACACAGCTCTGCACATTTACTCAATGAGTGGCACAGGTGACAAGGGGTCTGGTGTTTGAATGTGCTCCCTGTGCTTCTTTTCCTTGGCAGCACAGCCCGGGTTGGGATGGGTTTGATGGCATTTTCTAGCTCTTACCAGCACATGACCACACTTCTGTCTGGGATAACCCATTTCAACTCTGTGGCCTTCAAAATGGAGCAGACAAAATGATTTACACCCGGTCTGGGTGAGTCTGGCTGAGCCCTGGGCAACTCCATCACCAGTTCTGTTCAAACACATGAAGTCGTGATTGCAAATCATCCACCTGCCTATTCCAAACAGCAAAATAACCAAAGACACAACCAATGTTCCTGGGGAGAACAACCCAGTTATGGAATTCATAAGTGGACAACAGGGTGTGGAGCAGGAGATTGTGTGTGTTTGGCAGGGGGGTGGCAGATCCCAGCACAAGAGCGGAGAGAAATGGAAAAGCAAACAGTCGAGGAGAGCAATATGTAATTCCTTGCACCAAAGCACACGGCAGTCATGCTACAAAGCTGACTGCAAGGGAAATGCTAAATGCATTTTCAAGCAGCTTTTCATCATCTTTTAATGCAAAGTAAGAACTGGAAACAAAAGAGGGAGGCCAGCTCTCTGCACACCTCCAGCCAGGGCTCTGCGGAGAAAGAGTGGCATCAGAAAAAACAATCTCAAAGGCCAGGCCAGCAGAAAGTGCCCCACAGATCCAGTGTGAATAACAAGAACTACACGTGACTGCCTTGTCTTGAGACCCCCATCACGAGTCTAGGGACCTTTTCCCCCTCACACAAACCAGCCCTCACCAAACAGCTGCCCTGCACTGGGATACTTGCTCTTTTGGTCGCCTTTAACACTGTGTTTCCATGGGAAGCTGTACATTTCTTGCCAGAGGATGAATTCCCCAGTATCTTTGGTAGTCCTCTGCTTTCTCTGTCTTGCTGCCAGAGGTTTGCACCTGGCCAAGGGAGGGCTTTGCTCCCCAGGCACCCATGGAAAGGCTTTTCCCAATTCAGCTTTGGAAGAGACCTTAAAATCCTCAGAGCAAGAAGCTCTTTCCCAGTTATTCATTCTATATTGCACCTTCTGTTCTCTTTCTGTTCCAAAATATTCAGCCTTCACCTTCCAGCCACACAAACCAGACACCTCTGGTTACACCTTATTATTACAGCAATTACACATCTCGTGTCTCCAACTTCTTTAAATAGAGCTGATTAATATTCAGGCTTGGCAATCCCTTGATTAAACAAGACACCCACAAGGAAGCCACTACTAGAGACCAGTTGCCAAACTGGAAATTCCCTGGGAAAAAAGGAAAAAAAAAGAAAAAAAGAAAAAAGAAAAAAAGAAAAGAAAAGAAAAGAAAAAAGAATCGGTGCATTTCTGGAGCACCCAGCTCTTTCATCTGCCTCCTATGAAGTCTCAGCTGCGTCCGTGTCACTGTGCAGAAGGCAATAAGGGACGATGTCGACAGATGGGGAGCTGAGGACACAATTCACCCAGCCTTCAAGAAAGCTTACAGTCCCATACTATACATTAATCCACAAGGTCAGTAATGGGGAGGGGGGGAGACACTAACCCCTAAGCAGATAAGGAATTAAGATGGAGGTAGCAGACAAAGAGGGCACGTCTGCAGCGTTTAGCGCGGAGCACGGGGGATCTGCTGGAATGTCACAGGGGGCACTTCAGCCAACGGGGTCCCCGGCCAAAGGCACAAGGGGAAGAAAAGAGCAGAAGGAAAGAAAAGGTGAAGGAGACACTCATCCAAGTGACAGTCAGTGCTGAAGAGGGAGTAAATTAATCCAGGATGACACTGACAGACTAGGATTAAGTAGCTCACCGATGTCATTAGGTTGCATGCACATATAGATGAGCTAACGAAGATAGGGACAATGCTTACCCCAAATAATTGAGGACACGGGGAAAAAAGGGTCAGGGGAAGGTTATAAAAATAGATCAGGAAGCTTCCAGAGGAGGCTTTCAAGCCAAACCTTTTCTCACTTGCTCCCTTGCTAAAATATCTATTTCTATTCTGCTCTTACCTATCTGTGTTCCATGTCTTTCTAGCTCCTCTCCTTCTCCTCCAGTCTGTCCAAAATACCAACTCCTTTTCCGATTTACCACATTGTCTTGGTCTCCAAACATTACCCCCCAGCCCTCCATGCACCCTTTGGAGCTTCATTTCTCTCACAGCAGCCATCACCAGGGCTCAGCTGGTGAGGGGACCTTGCTGAGAAATGTTAACTCAATCATCACATGATATCACAGGTCCAGAGCAGACACAACCAATGTGCATCACTTTTTAAAACAGTTAAAAATTTTAGGATAATTTCTGAGCTCAGCCAGCTAAATACTGAGCTCTGGTTCTCTCTTGCCTGCAGCACTGACTTTGTGTGTGACCAGATGCATCACCTCGATTCTGCTGTTCAGTTCCTCCCGCCCTCTCCCAGCCTCCTAACTGCTTCACCTAAAATTTTACCAGGAAGTTCCTCTTGTTTTGGTGGTGTGACAGGCACAGCACAAACTCCCAGGTGTGGTTTCAGGACCAAGGTCCAACAGCATATCTGCCAATAAAGGGCAGGGATGCATTTTTCATCTTCCTCCTTCACAGCGCTTGATACGCTCAAATCCTAATTATTTTCAGGGTTGAGGTACAATTCACTGCAGAGCTACAGGAACTCTGGAGTGGGCACAGGGGAGGAGGTGGATGTGCATATTTGGAGATGGGAGCAGCAAGTGGCTTCAGATTCCATCTCTGAGCTCTCCAGGAGTAAGGATAGTACTGATGATAAAAGAACACGGCCCTTTTATTGTGTTACTCCATCCGTAGGCCTTCCTGACACTGTATTTTCAGTTTCTTACAGAGCTTGCCCATTCAGGGTACTCAGGGCTCTCTGCCAGCAAACTTTCACTCTACCACACTGGAATAATGAAAGCTGAAGGCTGGTAATATTTAGATCAATGAGAAACTGGGTTAAATCATGTTTGGTAAATTAAAAAATGATCAGTCTCACTCAGAGCTGGCAGTGAGATAAAACTTAACCATATATGACTCAAGTTGGAAAAATAAAAGAGCCATTTCCCATCTAAGGCCTCTGGTTATGGCATCTCTACCCAGAGCAGGGACATTCAACAAAAATGTGTGGCTTCTCCTTTTGTTTCAGTCTTCCTTCCTCATGACTTGCAATTAGCATTTCTTAATGCAGCTCAGCTGAAGCCACCCCAACACAATCCAAAGTTGCTAACTACAATGTCATCGTGCACCATAACGAATGTTTGCTTAAAGATCAATAGGTGAGGCCAGTGTTAATTGTTAAATTAAACATAAACATTGTCAAAACACATCCCTCGTTATTCTTCCACCTGATGACATGAACCTGGAGATCCCTTGGTGACCTTATATTCAGGCTCTGTGACCTTCAGGTGGTTTGCATCAGATTATCTTTACCTTATGCAAACTTGGTGTTTTAATTGATCATTTTAGAATATATCAGATTGCAGAACTCCTGCTGTCTCAGAAGGAATTTCTTTGAGAAACGCTCTCTGAGGAGGGTAAAAACACCTACAGGGTATTTGGGAATATTTGTAGTGTACAGGGTGACCTGGAGTTAAATATGTCACAGTTTGGCTGCAGCCTTTCATGGTAACATCCATCCCTAACCTGCCTCAATTTTCCACTGGCCTCACCAGAGACAGGAAAGTGCTGAAGAACAGAGTGTTTCAGGTGACAATTTCCAGATGCTTTGCTGACTGGTGGGATTCTGCTCCTGCTGAAGTCACAGGAGGAGTCACAGTTCTGAGGACAGGCACCGTGGATGACGCAGGAAGCATTTGCTGGTGAACATAAAAATTTCTGTGCTCCAGCACAGCACAAGCACACTGCTCTCAGTCACGAAGTGTAGTTACATTCCTTGTGGCAGTGAACAGGAGCTGATTCCTGCCCTGCTCCACCTTCCTACTGTGCTGCTGCTTTCAGGTAATTAGAGCTTGCCAGAGGCTGCACAGAGCCTAAAATAATTACTCTGACATGCATTATCTGTCATGTGCATCTTAAGGCGTTACATTTTCTGTAGAATTTGGAGGGCTGTTCTAAGTCTGGACACTCTGGTTCTTTACACCACAGGGAGCAAAGCTGCACATGTTCCATGAGTTTACCAAACACCATCTTAAAACTATCAAATTATTTTTGTCCCGCTCACACTGGAGGGGTCTGCTGTGGATCCCCTTCCCTCTGTCAGTTAAAAGCTTCCCTCCAACTTCCAGCCTTGATTTATTCAGAGCCAGTTCCTGCCTATTTGTTCTTGTGCCAGCATTTCAGCTTATATAGCTCTTATCCCTCCCTAGTGTTTACCCCCCCCTCGGTGCATTTCTGGAGAGCAGGCCTTTCTCTTCCCAGCCTTCATGTTATTAGGCTGAACAAGCCCTGCTCTTTCAGCCTTCTTTCATAAAATAGGTTCTCCATCTCCCCAGTCACCCCAGTAACCCTGCCAGTCTGAATCTTAAACATGGGCAACCACAACTGTCCCGCTTGGGTTTTCCTCCGTGCCTCCTGCAGCAGCATTAACTCTGCCACAGCTCAGCAATAAAATGGAAATATTCGAGGGCTGGGCTTCTTCTGCTCACAGCCAGGTTGCACAGTGGCCCATCTCCATTCCCTAAGCATTTAACACAGTCTTTCTCTATGTCTGTCTTTCAAGCTGAAGAGCCCATGGTTTAAGGCAGCAGCTTCTATTATTGGTCCCAACGTGCATTGCCTTTGTACTTGACAATACCCAAATTCTGTGTGCTGATCCGAATCAACAGCGCTTCCAAATTTGCTATCAGCTGTGTGTTTCATTAGCTCAAGCAACTCCATAATTGCTTTCCACCTCCTCATTTCTTCTTCCCAAGTCACCTTCCACCCTTGCCCCTTTGAACACGCTTTGACCCACGACAGAACACTGCTTTTAATCCTCACCTTCTCCATCATCATCTCATATTCCCTGCACAGCACAATATATTCAATTCTTCAGAGGAGCCCAGCTAGACTGGGGCATGACACTGTTCTTAACTTCTTAGAGAAAGCTCCCCAAGGAGCCCAGCACTCTGTCTCTCACAAACCCAACTTGCATTTATCCCATTGTCATGTGCCTTCACATGTTCAGTTATTTAAAAAGCTGCTCTAAAGCACTGCATAGTCTTGAGGTACAGCCAGGAGTTTCCCTAATCACTTTTCAACAGCTGCTCCATCCTTTATTACAGGTGCTGTGTTTGCTACTTCCCAGTCAAATGCTCAGGGCAGAGTACTCAGGCTTTGAACAGTTTACTGAGAGTCTTTGCCACAGGAATGGTGTTTTCATGTGGCGGTTCCTTCTCCCTCCTGGGGCTGATCTGATCCTCACAGACCTGAACACATGAATTGCTTGGAGTTCTGCACGTTGCACATGGCCCTCTCCAGTTCTATCCACTCATTCCCATTATCCATCTGCATCCCTAGGGAAAGCCCAGGTAGGGTCTCTTCAGTGCCTGGATGACACACACTTATCCCTAACCCATGCTCCATGGCAGACCAATCCATTCTTTTTCTTTTCATTAGAGGGCTGGTGTTCCTTTTATCGTTTCTTTTATTGTTTCGTTTATTGTTTATTTTCCTTACTGTGCAAGATCCTTTCAGTTTCATACCCAAACTTCAGACCTTCATCTCCTAACCTTCAAGACAAGGCTTCTTTCCCTGATCTACCCCTTCTCCCATTCCTAGCACATTCCATTTCACTCCATATACCCATTTCGAGCCTATTTTTTTCAAAGCTCGGGTCTAAATCCCTCTTTCAGTTTTTTTTTTTTCTCGCTGGGCAACAATGCCAATTCTAGATAACTCTTACACCTTCTTTTGAAGAAATCCCCTGCATTTTACATGTCCAAACCTTTGAGGTGTCCTGCATTCTGGAGGTTTTGAACACTCTGGAAGTGTCCAAAACCAGGGTAGGTGTGGCTCTGAGTAACCTGATACAGTAGAAGGTGTTTCTGCCCATGGCAGGGAGGTTGGAACTGGATAATCTGGAAGGTCCCTTCTGCCCCAAAACGTTCTGTGATTCTATGATACGATTCTATGATACCCTAATTTCACCTGCTTTAGACAAATGTAGAGTCCGAGGACCTTTCTCTGCCTTTTTTAATGGGTACCAACCCTTCCGCACCAGGATCATCCCATAGAACAAATTCCCTGTATGTCTGAGGCCACACACGTCTCTCCTCAAATCATGGCACGACTGAGGTGTTATCAGTGCTCCACAGAAATAAGTTGCTTTTTGATGGTTTCTCGAGTGGAGCCCTGTGTAAACCCCGCGGTTTTAATTTGCTGGAAGGAAGAAGAGCACTTTGATATCCACCCTCCCCTTCTGTCACACGAGATACGTTCTCTGATCTGCCATGACTGCAATTTCATAACTTCACGAGAGCCACACACCAGTGAGGACACGGTTTTTGCTAAAGTCTACAAACACAACACGGTTCAGTTTCAGGCTTCCTGATATTTTTCCCCTGTGTTGTTAAGACTGTTTGGTCCTCTCCTAATAAACACGTTTATTCGTTTTACACAGATGTGAGAGTTGATAATTACATAATAGCACGTGAGTCTCAAGCGTAGCAGGATCCACAATAAAAGACTGATAATCAGCACGGAAAGTCCATGTAGATAAGAAGGACACACAGAACTAGATTTAGGAGGATTGCAAAAAAATTTAAACAGCCTCCTTACCTTCCCTTCCTTATGAAAAAACCTGGGGAAATAACAACAAAGCGAAGGATGGAAAGAGATCAGAATCTCCAGAATTCGACTTCTCCACACCATTAATTGTGGCAGTTAGAAGAATCAAGCGCTTTGGACAGATTTTGCCTGGATTCTGGAAAGCGCTTTAACATGGGTTTAAGTTTACCCTCTGTTTGGAAAGTACTTAAGTATAGGCTTAACTTCGAGCAGACATTTAAGTCCCCTTGACTTTAACATGTGCTCAAGTGCTACCTACAAAGGAAGCATTTTCCTGAAGCAGGAGACCATCTTGGCTTAGGCACTGGATTAGCTGTCAAGAGACAGGGATTTGTTCCTGGCTCTAGCCCTGGCCATTGGCAGGGTGAGCCCAGGCAAATAACATCCCTTCTCCAGGCTTCAGTTTCACCACCTGGAAAACGGAGTGAACTCCGCTGCCCTTTGCAAAATGCTCCAGTGTTGACGCACGGAAAGCGTTTATTTAAGAAGTACACAATATTTTAATTATTTTCAGGGCTTCCTTGCAGTGTCCTTTCAAACTGGCTGCTGGATAATGAAGGATCTTGGTTGCACATCCTTCCACGTTAATTCAGAATAAGGACTGACTTGTTTTGGCCGATTTCCACTCTTTATACATCTCTTCGAAACACCTTATTTTTTAGTTTAGCATTAAAATTTTCATTGAAGTTAATAGGTTATTAAGTTGTTGGATGCATTTTACACCTTCATATGTGAAGCGAGTTTGGATTTTCATTAGTTAGAGCTAACACCAATTTTCAATAAAATATTAACCAAACACACAGAGAAATAGTTCATGTGGATCTATCCACTACTTCAATAAAATTAACAGACTTAGATATTTACTCTTGCCCCGGCAGTAATATTTTCCCACATTACATTTCAAACAATGAAATGACACTAAATTCATTTAAAACAAATTTATATTATTGTTATTTTAAACAATACTTAATTCAATTTCAGTGTTTGGCATGCAAAGTTTGAAAATATCAATATTATTGTTTAATGTAAAAAAAAAAATAATTCAGCTACAAACCATTAGCATATGCAAGCTTCCCAAATGAGTTCCAGGCCTGGTATTTACATTAAACTGAAAATGAGCAAAACCAGCCAGATGTAACTGTGCTATTCAGAGAAGGGGATGCTAAGATTTAAAAACCAGGGCATTCGGCCCCAGTTTCAGCCCTCTCACCTGCACTCGGTGGTAGCTCGTACACGGAAGTGCCACCACGGGTTTGCTGTGAATTAAAAACAGAGGGGCATGAGGATGAAGAGAGATGGGGAGGCAACTCACACACTGCTCACTGCGGAGATTCCTGGGCCTGATTTGTCACCAGCGAATGGCAAAATATGTGACAGGTGTATGGGGGTGTTCGGGCTGGAGAGGAGAAGGTTCTGGGGAGATTTTAAAGCCCCTTCTAAAGGGGCTCCAAGAGAATTGGAGAGGGACTTAGGACAAGGGCCTGGAGTGACAGGACAAGGGGCAATGGCTTCCCACTGCCAGAGGGCAGAGATATATTAGAGATTAGGAAGAATTTCTTGGTTGTGCGGGCAGTGAGCCCCTGGCACAGGCTGCCCAGAGAAGCTGCGGCTGCCCCATCCCTGGAAGTGTTCCAGGCCAGGTTGGATGGGGCTTGGAGCAACCTGGGCTAGTGGAAGGTGTCCCTGCCCATGGCAGGGAATGGGACTGGATGAGCTTTGATGTCCCTTCCAACCCAAACCACTCCTGATTCTCTGTATGACTGGCAGACTAACCAACCAGTATCACCCCCAAACATCAGCACTGCTCAGCTGTGGCTGTCCCACGGCCAGAGCAATCCATGGGACCAAATCCCTCTGCACGTGGAATCTAAGACCAGCTCATGGGGAAGCAGTGTCAGCACAGCGCAGGAAATTCCACTTTGCGAAAACGGTGTTTGAAACAACAAACATTTCAAAGCCTGCAAACCACGTGGAGAGTCAAGGTGAGTAACGTGCCCATGTGTCCCTGAATGCTCCACCAACAGGGAGGAGATGCTCCACCACCTGGAAACAAGCTGCTCCCTGAAAATTGCCAGGACAGCTCTTGCTGAGCTCTTCTGTTAATGACTGCACATCAATGGCACCCGGGAGAGCCCCAACAAACCTGTGATTCACAGCAAGCTTCGAGGAAATCACAAAGTATATTTAGACTTAATCTTTACCTGCTAACAGCCCTTTAAAACCCTTCTAGCAGCAAGGCAGTTGCCCTTTGAGGATGCCTTCCCCACGTTCAGCGCTCAGAGGAGCTCTGATTCAGAATAAAACAAGTGGCTAGAAGAGTATGTGGGTATTTAGCTAATTATATATCTGGTAAATTTGTGTTTTAAAACAATGCTGCTTGTCTCCTCCCTCTGCAGAGTGCCAGTTCACTGGAGTGTTTCCCATGGATTGGCAATTAGCTGTAATTAGGTCTTGCGATTTCCCCATTTGTCCTCATGTCACAAAGTTTACTACTGGAAACTGCTCATTTGGATGGTAGGTGGTTGCTAATTGCAGCAGCAACAAAACCCATTGGCAACTGCAGCACCTGAGTTTGCTGTTGGATCGAGCCATTGCTCCCTGCTCCCAACTTTTCAGGAGGATTTTGCAGCTCTTTGGCAGGGCCAAGCTGCACTGAACTCAGGGACAGGGGACTTAGCCCTGCCTGTTGGCTGACAGGTCACAGGAACTGGTAATTTGGGAGCTGGGTGGGGAGTTAGAGCTCAAACTGAATAGGTGCTAAAAATGTAGAGAGGAGGAACTGAGCTTTTTTATCATTTCTTCCAGAAAAAAGCCTGTGAGTATTAAAATGATAATTTACTTCTGGAATTCAGGTCTGCCTGTGACTGACATTACCTCAGTCCCATGCAAGGTGTTTTTGTGTAGTTTGCAGTGGGGACCAGTCTGCTTTGCTTTTCCAAGGAGGATGTGACCAGAGGCAAGAGGATCAAGATGCAAAGGAAAATATGAGTTACCTGGTTTAGTGAAAGTTGTCCCTGCTCACGGCAGGATGTTGGAATGAGATGGCCTTTAGGGTCCCTTCCAACCTAAACCATTCTATGATTCCAAAAAGTAGGAAAACCTCTGCCGAGTGAGAATTGGGAAGTGGTGGTGGCACAGTTTCCAAAAAGTAGGAAAAATCTCTGCAGAGTGAGAATTGGGGAGTGGTGGTGGCACAGTTTCTTTCTAAAATTTACATCGTTAAGAATAGGTTAGGGAAAGAGTCGGCAAGATTTTGGTTTTGTTGGGTGCTGGAACTGGGATATGGATTGAACAGCTTCCTAAAGGCCTTTTGAGGTGTGTTCTTTGGTTTTAGGAGTAGCACAGTCCCACCATTGTAGATGTTGTTTCACTGTGTGTGCATTTGTCATGTTAACTCATACAGGCACCAGTCCCCTCTCCTGGCTGGGCCTTCTAAGCTCTTAAATGCATTCCCCTGAAGAGTGCACAGCAGAAGGGTGTATTTGACAAGCACAATTGGAGATAAGCAGCCCTGAGGAGTTTCAGGACATTGAAGAAAGAAAATAATCTTCTGGTTTCTTCTTTGCACAAAAAAAAGATTTAAAATAACTCCATCCCCTCTGGACTGGAGAAAGAGACACTCTAAACCAGATAATCTCCAGCTCTTAGACAGAACATTTTCTCAGCTGATCTCCAAGATCTTTGCTAAGGAGGTCAGCAGCGTGATCCTGTTTTGCTGATGCACACAGGTGTGCGGGTCTGAGTCACGGCCACGGCACCAGGTGAGGAACGGGTGGGAGCTGTTTTCCCCTGCTGGGAGGCAGATGCAGGCTGTGCTCAGGGCTCCTTGCAGATGGAGAGCCCAGCACCTCCAGCCTGTGCATCTGTGTGGGCAGACCAGCTGGGCCCCAGCAGAGCTAAGCTGGCCACGTCTAAGTCCATCAGCAGACACCATAAGACCAGCTCTTCCTTAGCACTCTGCAGATGCTCTGTGCCTCCCCGGCTGCCTGGCAGCGTGTGTGGGTCACAGGGTACAGGGACTGCTCTCATTCCACTTCCTCACCACCCTGCACGGACACAGTAGCAGGAACTGGCTTTGTTCACCCCACAGGTCACAAGGAGGAGGAGAAGTAGAGCTGAAGGCACCATCCCGTCGTCCTGATGCTTCCCAAGGATGTCTTTGCCAGGAGCAAGCACGCTCATGGATAACACATGTGGCTGTGCACGTTCCACCTGCAGAGATGGCAGCTCTTTGTCTGGTAAATGCTGCTGTGACAAAGCTGTTCCCTATCACTCCCTTTTATTAAATATTTGCAGCAGCATTGGCTCAGTGCTTCCCTCAAACCCCACAACCTTGGATTTAGGGTTGGCAAAAGACAGGAAGCACAGAAGCAGTGTACGTGTACAGGTGCAACACCTAAAAATTCAAAGTCTGGTTGTCCTGATATCACGTGAGATTTTATTTATTTCTTCAGTCAAGCTTTGTGGGGGGAAAAAACCCCAGAACTAAAAACTATCTCGTTTATTTTTGTCTGGAACTGCAGGGCAGATGAGTTTTCCAGAAGGAATAGAAGGCTGCCATTGATTTTATTATTGAGTCAGTTTTAATGAGTCACAGTATTTTTGGAAGGCTTTTAAGATTACTGTAAAGTGCTTAGTTACAGTGGCTACAGGTGCCAAGGCAGGAAAGGAAACAACAAAGAAATGCACAGCAGCTGTATTGCTACGCTTCCCCTCAGAACTGGGATCAGCAGAACAACACACATGGCAAATGCAAAAGAAAATAGGAGAAGATGTAAGAGATGACAGAAGTCAGCATGGTCAGCTCCTACGCTAAAGCAAAATGCATTTTATTTAAGGAACTGTCCAGTGCTCCTTAGCTGCAAGTTGGAAAGGGTCACTGACAGGCTCCGGATTGCCAGACGTTCAGCGAATCGTGTGTTTGCCTTTCAAGCTGTCCTTTGGTTGTAAGTCATTTGCTCCCAGAGCTGCCAAGCTCTGCCACTGCCATCCTGTGTTGAATGAAACTGTGGAAACATCTCATTTAGCAGATGAGAGAAGGGAAAGCAGAGAAGGGGGAAAAGAAGAGAAGTGGTGTGAAGAGAAAAAATTTATTTTTTCTTTGTGTCTTGAACAGACTTGTTTGTTTTTTTTTTTTTTTTTGCCTGTAAAATTCTGAATGCATAGGGCATGACATTCAGAGCTCTTAAGGATGATCTGTGTTTTCTGGCAAAAAAAAAAAATTATTCAGTGTTTTCCCCTAAAAAGAAGGTGCTAGAAACGACATTCTTACTATCCGGAGATGGAAAACAAACTGCCTCAGAAATACAGGGCTGGAGGAGAAGCTTCCAGTTACCATACGATGTGCCACCTGGATTTTCAGACCCTTCCCATGATGTTTGGACTCAGAGTCAGGCAGAAGCAGCAACCAGGAGCTGGAGCAGGAGCGATTAAACATGCGCAGGGCTGCCTTTGCTCTGCACAGCGAGTGCAGGGATGCACAGCTGGACACTCGCGCATGCAAATTCTGGCCCGGACGTGCTGCACGCAGCCCAGAAATCACCTCGGAATCTGGAGGCCCATTTTCACTCCCCTCCTGCCTCCCCCACCCCCGTCACCAGTGGGGGACGAGCGGAATATTCTCCGGGCACCGCGCGGGGTCACCGCCGGCGTCACGGCATCCTCGCTGCCGGCCCTGGAGATGCCACATAGCAACCTGGGCACCAGCCACGCACAAACCCGGGCTGAGAGAGGCGGGGAGAGCAAAGGAAACCACTCATTGTCCCCGGTGGGCCCAGCCTTGTGTCTGCTCTTCATGCGCGGCTGGCACCGCGCCCAGCGCTCGGGCCTTGGCGGGCGGCCAGGCACGGAGTGGCAGGCACCTGTCCCTGCTGGGAGACCTGGCGACCCCGGCATGCCCTAACGGTTAGTTCTTTTCTAACATCACGTCTACTCGAATTTACCTCAGGATTTCCCCCCTCCGGGTGCCAGGGAGCTCGGCCGATGCCAACTGCTTCACCATGGATAAGGCGAGGCGCGTTCCCAAGCCGCACGCGGGGCACCCCCCGAGCATTCAGCTGGACTCGCCTCGCTGGAACAGATGGGGCCCATCAAGGTGTTCGTGTCCTCCACCACATCAGCAAAATGCCCCAGCCCCGGGACAAAGTCAGGAGAGAAAAACAAAGCCCGGCAGGGATCCCTCTCAGCTGTCCTTCAAATGAAGTTTGGGACGTGTGTTGAGTGCTTCCACCTTGGGGTTGCAGTGGGGCTAAGATTCCCCCCCACCCACTAAAATCCTTCACACAAGGACGAGGTCTCTGTGCCCACAGAATGTGAGGCTCTGGGCTGCATTTCGGTTCCCTTTCTTTGGGAAACCTCTTCAAGCATTCCCCTGATCTTTTCCAGCACCTTGAACACACAGATCAAAACATTTCACAAGTGGCTCTGATGGAAAAAAGGAAAAGGAATCTCAGTTCACAGGAGAGGAGACAAAGACCAGCCAGGAAGGGGTTTTTTTCAGGAAGTTTAGGGCTGAGATAGGAATGTCCTTATTCTGCAGCCTGTTTCTTACATAAAACTCCACTTTCTTCAGCGTTACAAATGTGAGTGGAAATGTTTCCAAAGCGTGGAGAATTTTTGAGTGATCTCCCATTATTTCAGCTTTATTTATGGTCTCTTGTCCCAATATAGGCACAGTTCACTTATCCTTCTGAAGAAAAAGAACAGAAGCTTTTGCTTTCTGACAAGTGATCTGCCTTGGAAATTGGGAAGTCCTCTGCACCTTGTCCTCAATTTTAATGGCATGAAGTTCATCAGACAGAAATAATGACAAATGGTTTGTCTTTGACAACAAAAGTGGAGCTGTATTATGTGCAGCAGAAGCTTCCTGCTCTGTGATGAGGAAGAGGGGATGGCTGAAGGCAGAGCATCCCAGCTCTTCTGCCTTGTGTCAGGCACTCAGTGACTCTGCAGCCTCCTTTCTTCTCATGGAACCGCAGCCCAGAGGTTTCTTCTGTCTGTCCTGTCTCTCCTGACCACAGATCTTTGTGGTCCAAACTTTCCTCTGAAAGGAGGATACAGTACTGACAGCCTGGGAGCTATATCTCAGCAGGCTCCACTACAAAAAAGAAACAACATGAGGAAAACCAAAGATTCAAATCCTCTCTCTTAGAAATCAATGTTCATTTTGTGTTTAGGTTCAAAGAGGCGCAGCAAAACCGAGGCTGGGAAATAGAAAGGACTGAGCAGAAAGTGCTTCGTGCTTGAACCACAGCCCAAGACTGGAGTCAGTCATATTCTGGGGCCTGCTCATCTGTAAAAACAGGCTAAAAGCAGCCTAGCAGGAGCGAGATGAAGGAAAAGCCATCATTTAGGGCAGTGGCAACTCGTTAACCCAAATGACCTGCAGCTCTGGCGAGCGCTGACCCAAGGACTTGAGAATTTACCTCCACTGCCCAATAAACTGTCGCTGCCCGGCTTCTCTAATTAAAATAGTCCTGGA
Source organism: Callaeas wilsoni (assembly GCA_013398955.1). Taxonomy (NCBI): domain Eukaryota; kingdom Metazoa; phylum Chordata; class Aves; order Passeriformes; family Callaeidae; genus Callaeas; species Callaeas wilsoni. Next base: position 72,913 of record VWPU01010523.1, read on the forward strand.
TTTGCAGGACCTACCCAGAGAATAAACTGGAATTTATCAGATTAGCTAAGCCAGATCATACGCAGAGCATATAGGCTGGCCAACAGCCTACTTTGGACCAGATTAACCAGCTAAAATAATTGGGGATTTTTGCAAAGTCTGCCCCTAAAGACTGGCATTAAAGAAATGCACCAAAGACTGAGCATACATTGCAGCCCATTTCTTTTTACCCTGTTTAGTTCTTAGCTTGATGTTCTTTGGCAATTGCTGGAAATCAGCTTTTTATCTTTGACTAACCAGTGAAAAAAATTCTCTCTCTTCAGCTCCTTCAGGTGAGCTGTGCCGGTGGGAGCTGGTGGATCTGTGAAAAGGCAGGGAGGCTGTATTTAATGTATTCCCACCTCACAACTCAGCTTCCCTTATTCCTACACTCTGGTCCCTGCATTGTCAGCCCCAGGTAATGAGGAATGATTACTGGAGAGGTTGTGGACTGATGTTTGAGTGGGAGCAGGTCGTGTCCTGATCCAGTCAGATATCTTTTGCTCTGGAAAGGGATGAGGTAAAAAATTCTTGCAGCCTGAAAAGCACAGAACCCAGGTGGCTGCAGAATGCCTCGGGGGCATTCTGTGTGTAGAACAGGGGGCTTTCCCCCGGCCTCCTCAAGGGGATTGTGGTGCAGGGGCACATCCCTCCACCTGCCCTCCCCAGCTACAGGCACGGGAGCCGGCAGTGACATTCTGGCAGATGTGTCTCGGTGCAATCTGAGCTCTGCTGCCGCTCAGGCAAAACAGGTTTTGCTACCAGAGCCAAAGGACTGCAGCCATGGGGAGGAGCAGGAGGAGGAGCAGAAGCAGGAGACACCTGGGAGCTGGATTTGCTGCTCCTGTTGGCTGTTCTCACCCTCCCTCAGCAGCCCCTGCCCACGCCAGCCACAGCAGAGCCATGGGCATCTTGTTCCCCTCTGTGGGTGCAACACCCCCTTGGCTTGTGCCTGGGGCAGGCTTTGGGCATCCTCAGCACTGCTTTGAACCAGGCACTTCAGAGGGGAATCAAGCCTGAAGTCTTCTAGGACATTTTTATGAGGCTCCACTTCAGCATCACTGGTTTCAGCTTTTTCCTTCCCTTTTCCTTCAACATTTACTGTGTTTTTCTTGCTGCACAAAAGCTGTATTTAACAAAATGTGTGAAACATCCTAAAAACAGGAACGATGTACTTCAGCTGTGGGATGCATCCACTCATTTCCCTTCTTCTTATAAAGGATCTGTCCAAATAGAATAGAAATAGCAGGTGACAGGTGGGGAAATAAGATGCTGCTGTCCTGAGCCAGTGCTGGTCTGGAGCCCGTGTCCCTGAACAGTGAGGAAATAGAGAGAATAAGTCATTAAAGGACAGAGAAGGACATTCTCCCCCTAGTTTTGACTTTGTCAAGGACATCAGGAGGTTTCTGGCTGGCTGTAAAATAAAAAGAGGAAAAACCCAGCAGCCTGTCCTTTCATACCACAGCTGCAGGCGAGCTGTGGCTGGTTCAATCAGTGTCTCCCATCACCACATCTCTGCCTGTCCTGGAACTCACTCCTTCCCTCATCCCCTCTGGACAGTGCTGGTTTGAGCCCCACAGAAAAACATGAAAAACCTCACACCTCCCACCACATGAAAGCAAATTCCTTTCGTAGGAGCCCACATCCACCCGAGCCGAAATCATCAAGCTAAATTCAGCCATGGCATTTGCACCCCTGTTAGCCACCCAAAACTATTCAGCACGTCCAGGCTAAAGTAAGGGAATCTCTTTCTTGGTTAGAGGATTTGACCCCAGGACTGCCACGAGGCAAAGCAAACCAAATGCTCTCTGGGCTGCAAATGAATCTTTACATTCCCCAGCCAGGGCAGGCATCTGCTTTTTGGGCAGAGGGACAGCTGCCACAGCAGGAGAGAACAGCTCGGACCCAGCGCTCGGTCTTGGCTGCAGTGACCTGGCTCCTCAATTTCCACATGTGAAATTTCTTCTGATGCAAACGGGGGAGCTCCAGGTTCCGAACAACTGCAAAAATGCAGATCTGAGCAGCAAGGTGCTTCTCCAGGGCGCTCAGAGAGCTCACCCAGCTCCAGCTGTGCTCCTACCAAGGAGTACTCAGAGGATTTGCTCCAGGATCTAGGGCTGAACTCTGAATTTTTCACCAAAGTTGTCATTTTACCCTCTTTTCTAGAAGCAATTCCAGAAGCTGACCTAAGACACCCACGTGGGGGATATTATATAACAATGGAGATTGTGTGTGTAGTTTATGTAAAAACACTTAATCTCACAGCTGCTTCCCTCCCCTACACCCTGGGCAAAATTTCTCCTTCCATCTCCCGTTTAAATACCTGGTATTTGATCATTTCACAGGGTTGGCAAAACAAGCACAATGGAAGCAATGTTTGCTCAGATCTATTTTTGTGTGTATGTGTGCGCGTGAATTTTTGGCAGAATCGGTGTTTGCAAGAAGCAGATAAAACTTTTCTGTTGAAGAGCCATGGACAGCCAGGAATTGCTGCCTGCCAGCAAATCTCTGCTTACTGAGGGAGATCATGTCACTGCTAGCCGGGTAGAAGGGCTGGATTCAGGAATCTAGAGAGCTTCCTTGTTAGGCTATAAATGGAGGAGTTGTTTAGCAATTACTTTAAGACAGTAAATCTCTGCGTATGAACCCACTTCAAGATAAAATCCAAACTTGGTTTTCCCTGCTTACACAGCACAGTTGCATATGCATCCTGGAAGCTACATAACCCAGTCATATTTTATTCACATCACACTCCAAGGAGCTCACTGACTGGAATTCAATAGAAACTGTTCTCTGTGTGAAAGTAATTTCAGAAAGTAATCTAGTTTATGGAAATGAAAGGCATCAAAACACAAAAAACACTGTTTCTGTACAAGTGCTTTGCTTCAAATATTTGACATGGAAATTTATATAATCCCTCTGGGGCACATGGGTTTCACGAGTGTTAACATCTTTTGAAATGAATTTCACAAATGTTTATTTGGAATACCAGGCATACAAATAATTTAGAATATCAAGGCATCTTGTTGAATCAGTCTTAATGATACAGATCTCAGATGGCTGTGGAGGTTAAAAGGTATGAATTTTAATTGGGTGTGTGGAAGATGTCATTTTCAATCATTGCGCTGCATTGCCAAAGCTATCACTTTCCAATTCTAAGCTTCCTGCTACCTCCTCCTCGGCTCCTTCTGTTGCTTAAAGACCAAAATGAAACATTTTTCACGTTTTATTTGTGTGCTGGGCATGTATTAAATACGGAGTTTTGCTGCCTATCTTGGTTTATACAGGACCCCATCACCGTTGTATTGCAACACTTCTCAAGCAATAAAGAGGTTGACTTTTTCCAGACAGATAGTGCTGCATTGTCGTTCCAGTTTTATAAAAAGTTAAATTATTTAAGGCAAACAGCATCAAGGAGGCAAAAAGGGTTGCTAAGACTGGTGAAAATCAGATTTTACAGGTGCCTCCTCTCTTCCCTGCTTCCATGGTGGGCCCTGTTTCCACTGTGGAATAAATCAGGAGTAAAATTGTTCTGCCATTTAAAATCTGTGTTTTTAATTGGCAGATTCATATTTATGTCTGGCTTTGGACAACATGATGGGTAAGCATGAAAAGAAAAACCAACTGGGTACCTGTGAAGAGATCTTTGTCCTTCCTGTGTGGCAAAGGAGCAAGGATCCTGTGGGAAAAGATATCGTGTGATTGGGTAATTAAAAATTATCATAAGCCATAGGCAGTAGGAAGGCAAATTAAGCCTGCAGAGGCAGCGTGAGTTCTGAGAGCTCCTCAGCCACTGAGTGCTCAATATTGCAACTTTATCACTCATTTTAAGTTTGTTCATAACCTAGGTTTGTAATCAGCAAGATTTTATCCAAGACACTGGGTTTTTGTAAATTACAAAAAAATAAAAATAAATTTGAGAGCGATTTGTTCACACGGAACAAAGTGTTGGGCCCTTGTTGGCTCACTCAGTGGCTACCCTTAGATGTGCTCAGTCAACACAGGGAGTTAAGTCAGGCACGTTTTGGGGAAAAAAGTCCCTCTCCCATTCAACAGCCTTGGGCAGACCACGTCTTCAGAGAAATGAAGCAGCCAAATTTCAACAAACCTCTAAAGAACATGCATTCGACTGATAACTTGGCCAAACATGGGTGATTTCAAGGAGGGCGTGAAAAGCACTTTGTTCACAGGCAGCACGCGGCCAATTTCCTTTCTGCTCCCAAGAGCAATGATAAAAGCTCAGCAAATGGCTCTGAGATTTTTTTTCTCTTTACAAGCACATTTTATTCCAAGAAATCATCATTGTTTTCTTTGAAATGTCCATTGTCAGCAGCAGGAGCAAAATGAGCGAGGCAAACATCCAACCCACACAAGTCTGAACCACTGGCAGGAGAAAAAAAACCACACTGGCCTTCTGGTAGGACACATTAAAGATGCCCTGGTACGGAATTGTCAACTCTACCTGCACCCAGAGCAATTCTGATTTCAAACACTTTATTTGCTAAGACTGATGGCCTGAAATATTTAATAGCAACCATTCTGGCAACTGATGGTCAGACCAATGGCTTTGGCCACTATTTATAGAATCATAGAATCAGATAGAATCCTAGAACGGTTTGGGTTTGGCAGAGATCTTAAAGATCATCTCATTCCAACCTCCCTGCCATGGAGAGGGATGCCAAGGAAAAGAAGAGAATAAATATGGATTTGTGCTTCCTGCATCTGGCAATCTGTGCCTTTAGGATTTATGGACATGCTGGCCATAAATTGGTAGGAGTGAAGGAGACTGACCCCCTGTGAGGCACAATTGTGTCCAGAGCATCCCTGGGAGATGCTGCACAGACTCTGTGATGAAAGAGGAACCCATGAGCCTTTGAGCTGGCTCAGGGTATTGACACCTCCACAAGCAGAAAGTATTTCCCAAAAAACATCTTTAAGAAACTCCCATTTGAGAAGGTGCAGATTGTCCAATAAAATTCCCTTTATTTTATCCCTCATTTTTCCACTTGTCCCCACTCGGGTGGGAGGCTGGGCCCTGCTGCTGCAGCCTGGTGGGGCAGGTCCCTGCTCCATGGTGTGTGAGCACACACTCCCCGGTGCCAGCCCCGAAACTCCCCCCTCGTTAGGGCGCGGGGGAGGAACACAAAGGCCCGTGTTTTGCTTGAGTCCCTCCCGTGAATAGGCGGAACAAATGATAAGCACAGAAAGAAAGAAGGAAAGTTGTCCAAAGGAGGCATCAGTTTTCCTCGTGGGAAAGGCTTTCCAAGCCCTCCCCTTCCTCTCTGCCCTGCTCGGATGGGAATGAGCCTTCTGCTGAGCAGCTTGGACATCGGTTCCCTCCATCCCTCACCTTTCTTTCCCCTTCCTTTGCACATTTCCTTCCTTTCAGCCTTGCAACGCTCTTGTCATGAGCAATGGCAAGGTGGTTGGGCTGACTTCCAAAACTCCTCCCTTAGCAGAGCAGTGGCAGAAGCATCCCTTGGAAGAAAAACACTGGCAGGAGATCCTCAATTATTTTCTGAGAAATGCCTGTGAGTTGTGATGTCCTTTCTGTGCTACAAACCACCCTTTCCATACAGCAGAGCAGGGAGGAGGAGAAGGGCAGTACCCGCCACAAAACTGCTGGCTGGGCAGGGGAACGAGTTCCAGGTGCAGGCCGGAGTGAATAAAATCATTCCTTTGCTGGAAATGAGGTGGTAAAGTGGATCTCCTGCCATGAAATGACTTTGCTGTCCTCCCTCAGGGAAGCAAATCACCTGCTGGTGGTTTTCGGTGAGGTTTGGCTGCGTCTGCCATCAGTAACACATGGAAGATTTGTCCCGAGGACACTCGAAGTTTTTGGGTGCAAGGGGGTCCCTGACATGGGGAAAAGCTGATGATAGATGATCTGATCCTGTCTGATCCTGCAGCACCTGACAACAGTGGGTCTCTCAGCAGAGCATCACTTTTGTTTCCAGCAATGTCCTTATTTGTTAATATCCAGAGGAAAAATAACTTTGTACGGATTCTTGGAGAGGGTTTCTTTTATCTTTTCAGAGATGAGTTCAGCCCCAAATTTTCATTGCACACCGACAGCAGCCCCATTTCACAGGTCAGTCCCACTTTGTTCAAGTCTTCAGTGCACTTCATCTACTTGTCTGACGTTGATTGATGCATAATTTCTACCTGATTTTTCTACCTGATTAATTTCTTCCTGATTCTACATCTGATTTTACAGATGTCTAAAGAAGAGGGAAACCAGTTCAGAAAGAAATATTTCTTGCTTAGAGCATCTACGTGTCTGTATCTAGTACACTGTAGGATATAAGCCTCTGGGAAAACCCGGAGTCTTTAGGAAACAAAAGGTCTGTGAGATCCCACAAGTGAGTGGCTGGAGAGCAGCTGAGAGGAAAGAGGAATGAGTTTCTTCCTACAAGGCTGCAGCAGAAAATGAGCACCAAGCAGTTTGAGTTATCAAATGCAGACTCCTGATCCAGACTTGTGCCATGTGCTCCCTTTCTCCAACCAAGTGTCAAGATGCCAGTTTGTATTCTAGAAAGCAGAATAGGCAGCCACTAGACTGGCTGCTTCAAGTACAACATTTAAAATGCTGAAAGTGCAAAAAATGGTCTTTTGCAATGCATGTGATGTTACGTTAGAGACCCCAGTTCAAGGGAAGGGCTCAAAGGAGCCATTGACAGTTTCATGTCGTTTGAGGATGTGAAAGCAGCACAGACCACCAAGAGGTGAAGATGGAACATTTGATTATACCAAAACCACTGCCCTTCATGCCACAAGGAGAGTGTGCCAACGCTTACAAGGCAGGTATTTCTCCAGCCATCCACACTCACGTCATCCATGTCTGTCAGAATGTGGCAAAAGCCTGAAAAGCAATGTCGATTGCCATGGTCATCAAAACATGACAGCAGCTCCAGGACTTTCTGGGAAGCACCTCCAGCACCAAAGAGGAAACTAAAACATCCTAAAACCCATTTGAGGACAAGAAGGGCCCCCTTTAATCACCAAGTCCTTCCCGTCACATTCCCCGGCAACCAAGTCATACAATCCCATTTCACAGGCTGAACAAGCCTCAGCTTCAAATGAACTGGAGCATTTGCCCCAAGGCCATTCCCAAATCTCTGTTGTCTGAGAGTCTCAAACTCCCTTCTGATATCCAGCCTGAATATATTCTCCATCAGTTCCCGTCTCTCTGTATTTGCAGCAGCACGGTCCATTAAAGCTCGGCAGCCTCAGCCCTGCCACAATCACTCTCTGCACAACCAGCAGCCTTCAGCACACATCAAGGCAGGATAAATCACCCTGGCTGTGCCCATCTCCTCTCTTCATTCCTGCCTGAATTTAAACCACTCCCCTGTTCCTGTTCCCATCAGATGTCCCCAGTCTCAAAGACGAACATTGCCCCAAGGGAGTTCATGCAAAGATTTACCCCTAAAAGCAGGGAGTGATGTAAGAATAAGATCTTGTCCTTCACTGCAGAGATGAAGTTGGGGTGGACAGATGTCCACAAAGCCTTCAGATGCTGGGACAGTTACACCAGCCCAGTGCAACCTTGAAGATGTTCATCCTTTACAGAATATCTCCTCTGCATGCAGTGCTGGTGATTTTGGGAATCTCTCCTAAACTGGGCCAGGTGATCACCGCTGTCATTGCAAATGTGTTGGCAAGTTTCACGAGAAGTTTGGATCTGGGTTGCTCACCTGGTAATTGGGGCACACTTTTTTTTTTCCCATTGGATACAAAGCCCCAAACAAGCCAGCTGTGCAGGTCAGCAGGAATTGGAATTTTTTTTTTTTTCTTCTTTTCCACTTCATTTGTGCATGAATTGGAGGCACTGGTTAAAAATAGCTGTGTAAACTCACTGCAGGGAGCGAATGTCCTTCCTTCAGCACCTCCAGGCAAGTCCAGAATTGTTCGCCAAGGCTGTGTGTGCCCATGTGTCTCCCACCCAGCAATCCCGTCCCTCACTTTGGAATAATAGCATAACAATCCCTCCTTTGGCTAAGAGCAGCCAAAGGATAATTAGTCTCCTTTGGTAGAAAACACTCTCAGGCACATGGTTGGGATATCCTGTGCAGGGCCAGGAGTTGGACTTTGATGATCCTTGTGGGTCCTTTCCAATTGATATTCCATGACTGTGTGATTGTACCCATCAGGAGGGAGGTGGTCCTCGGGGCTGCGTCCTCGGGATAAATCACACAGGAGAAAACCAGGACTCCCCTAGAAATGAAGGGCTTCAAATTAAGAAGGTGAGCAAGAATCGAAATTTCTTCCCAGCCATTGGTTTTATTTCACAGGTGCTTGAAGAGCCCTTTGGTAGAATTTCAGACCCATTTCAGTATTTGTGTCAGCTTACTCATGCTCATTGCAATCAGTATTTCTCTGAATTCGGACAAAGGTTGTTGAGAATGGTGGTAAGGGGAGATCACATCTACAGGTTGTCATCTTGCTGGCAGAAAAATAAGTTAAAAAAACCTCCAATCAGCGTCAAGTGGATTGCTTGGGAAATAATTTTTGTTCCTAAATGCAATCATCTATATTGGATACAACATTTATTTGTTAAAAAGAAAATAAAAATGGAGTTGGGGAGCTCTCATGTCTATAAAAAGACTACTTTTCCTGGCATTTATAAATATTAATTTGGAATGCTAGAGAAGAACAATACATAACAATAATGAGAATCACCAAATCCCATCATTTTTGAAATTGTCGTATCAACAGCTTAAGGATTAGCAGGTGAACTTTAAACATATTGCTTCCAAATAATAATAATAATAATAATAACAGTAATGATAATAACATCAGAATGTAAAAAATAAAACCTCCTTACTGCATTATATATTCCTGATGGCTTTCTTCTTCTAATAGCGTTTGCAGGATCACTGCTTTGAACGTTTGGATGACATGCTTAAAAAATTAACCTGGAGAAGGGGAAGGTCTTCTTATCTCTCTCCATTCTCGCAAAGCTTTGCTTAGCCCTGTCTTTGTTTCCCACTAACCCCTGACATTGACAGAGTCAAAGGCCTATCAACTAATACCCTAATTTCAGGAGGATTTTATATACACGTCTATCTATGCGCATCTGCAAATGTTTTGTGCACGTGGGGACGTCTGTGCATAAAACGAGGCAGTGTTTGCAAAGATAAAGTTGCACCAGGTGTCAATTTTCACACCTCCCGCTAAATACGCGTGGCAAAAAAAACGATGCCACAATTTCATTGAAAATCCAAGCTATTGAGATCTAATCGCTGCTTAAGCTGTGGCTTTATTCAAATCTGGATCACCAATAGGGCTCAGGATGTAAATGAAGTGCAAAGAGAAATAAAGCAAAGGAAGGGGGGAAAAAAGAAATCTATGATAGCCCTTCCCTTCAGCCATTTGATTCCCAAGTCCTTATCAGTCAATTAATGCATACTAAAACTTTAGTGGCAGCCTCAGTTTAACAGACCTAATAGCTCCAGCGAGTCCCCAGCATTAGCCAAACAAAACACACTTTCAGCTGCCTTAATATGAGACTGAAAAAAGGTCAAAATAGACAGGCTTTACAGAATAAATCCTGAAGATCCATTCTAATTTCCACTCAAGGATCTTCTAAGCAGTTCTTGGATGCTCTTTATGGTACTTTGATCCAAGCATAGTTTCATTAAAACTTTGTGGCTTGGTATTTTTAAACCTGATAGCTTCACTAAACTAGTTCTCAAAATGTTAGCTAAGCCGCTATGCATAAAACTACTTTACTGTCATGGTGTCTTCTAATATCACCTAAGTACAGGCTGTTGCAATTTTGAAAATGAACCTTTTCTACATTCACCAGATCTCGGCTTGGGAATTTCTGCTTTCGCACTTGAAGGCTGTCTCACAGCATAAAGGGAAGGTGCTGCCTTACCCCCTTCCTCTCCCCCTCCTTGAAACCTAAAACTAAAATTAGCTGCTGTACCTTATTTGTTCTGGAAGCAAGTTACACAGTACTTCTATCCACTGTGGTTTCCAATTGCAGGATTAACACTGGATGCTTAAAAAAAAAAAAAAAAACGAAAAAAAAAACACCAAAAACCCCCAACCACCCAAGAAAAATAACAAAACATTAAATGGTGGTTTAAAATCCAGTTTAATGACGGCAGGATAAATTCCCTAAAGACCCAGGAAAACAAATGTTACTTCCCACCTTCGTAACGTGGCATGTTAATAAATCTGATTTAACTGCCACAGATAAAAAAAAAAAACAACCAACTATGTCTCCAGAGACTGTCTTTTGCTCCCCTGAAAATGAGGATGACTGAAAGGTTAGGCGACAATTTTCTTCCTCACGCCTGGTGTTCACAAAAGCCTTGATTTCTCGAGGAGCTTTTGTGGTGAGTTTGCATTACAGTAGTTAAGAGAATTACAGAAAGATGGTTTCAGAAGGGGCTGGGCTGAGATTTTGAGAGAAAATACAAGCAGAGGATTATTTTAAAAAATAGTAATAAACTGAAGAGATTGGATTTGCACAGGCACCCTCCTTGCATCGGAGCCGAGGGACAAACTCCCACTAATTTTCATGGGAGCAGTGGTCATTGTTGGGAAACAAACAGCACAAGACTTGCAAGACAGCCCCAAAAACATCTCTGTCTGAGAGATTACTTTCATGCATGGTGGACATTTAAGACCAAGCTGGACAATTAAAGCCAAAACAGGAGCTTACCTGTATAATCATACATGGAAATACAACTTTTGTTGTCTGCAGTCACCTCCTGTCCTGGATGGGTACAAATATCACCCTGAAATGGGCCTGATGCTGGTTTTAACCACAAACCAGTGACTCTTTAGGGTCTGAGCCCAGGATCCCATCCTCTAACCTCAGCTCTGGCCCCAAGAAGTGCTCGATGGGACAGTTTTTGCTCCAAAACCATGAATATGAGTTTTTATATGCCCAAGGGTTTCATGCTCACTTCTTGGGCCAGAGTTGCTATTGACTATGTTATAGGAAGGGCCACCAACTCTTGGCTCTTTAATTCTCTCAGATGCTCTCTCCAAAAAAAAAATGGAATTACCAATTTTTGCGAGCAGCTGCTGCCCAGTGGGTCGGGATAAGACTGTCCCACTTCTCCCTGAGTCCTCCTCACCTGGCAGAAATGGTTTGGTTGTTTTCACTGCTTCACACACCTCCGAGGGGTCAGCAGAGAATCCTGTCAGCTGAAGGGCTGACAAAAGCTCCTGATGTCAGGTATAAAGAATGCCACCTACAGCTTAATGTCTGCACAAACCCCTCCGACTTCGGGCAAACAATGAACGTTTTTGTCTCCTTAATGCCCAGTATGCAATCGAGTGGAAATGCTACTTCCATCCTTAATCTACAAATGAAATTAAAGTTGTTGAAAGACACACGATAAACCGGGATCCTTTGTTTCTTACAGAAGAGGGGAAAAAATTGAAACCACTAAATATTTTAGCAGATTTACTAAATTTCCAATTAAATCTGGAATTACGGCAGAGCCTGTATCTCCCTCTCACTCCACCACACACATTTTCTATTTGAATAAAGTAGGTTAGACACAGCGCTCCCTCCACCCGCCCACCCGAGCAGGAATATTAATGAAGCAGATCCGTCGCCGGCGCGCTGGGCCAGCGGGGATGCTCGGGCATCCCTGGGCCCGAGCGTCTGGGAAGGGCTGGTTTATAGGGGAACAGCCTCGGCTATCCGGAGGGAGCGGGATATGCAAGGCAAGAGCACCCTCTGCCCGCTGGCAGGAGGGTCTGGCTCTGCTAACGTGCCCCCAATCCCTCCCCCTCCTTCCCTTCGCTGAGGAAAGGTCACGGGAAGCAGCTTACACAAGCCAGATGAGGTGGAGACCAAATCAGGACCAAGATTATGTGTCAGGGACTTAGAGACGGGAGCGGAAGGACTGCGTGCAGTGCCAGTGCGTGCTTTCTGCCCGGCTCCAGCCCTTCCTCCCATCCCACAGAGTGCTGGCCGTGGCAGAGGAAGGATAACAGGCATCCCCTCACTCAGAGGAGGGATAACGGGCATCCCCTCCCTCAGAGGAAGGGTAACGGGCATCCCCTCGCTCAGAGGAAGGGTAACGGGCATCCCCTCGCTCAGAGGAGGGATAACGGGCATCCCCTCACTCAGAGGAGGGATAACAGGCATCCCCTCACTCAGAGGAAGGGTAACGGGCATCCCCTCACTCAGAGGAGGGATAACGGGCATCCCCTCGCTCAGAGGAGGGATAACGGGCATCCCCTCACTCAGAGGAAGGGTAACGGGCATCCCCTCACTCAGAGGAGGGATAACGGGCATCCCTTCGCTCAGAGGAAGGATAACGGGCATCCCCTGGCTCAGAGGAAGGGTAACGGGCATCCCCTCGCTCAAGGGGTTCCCGTGCATGTGCCCACATTGGCCAGGGCTTGGCCAAAAAGGCTTGAGAGAGATGGATGTGCTTATGGCTCTTCCAATCTGGTCCAGCCCCGTTTGGAGTTGGAGGTGCTGGCCCTCACGGGAGGCACAGCGTCGCCGTCCCCTCGTCTGCTTGGGGAAAGGTGAGGAGCTGTCCCCTGCCACAGGTCAAACCACAAGGGATGGCAGACCCAGAGGGAAGTCTGAGGCTGGAGCCTGTGCCAAAGCAAGGTCACATCAGCTGTAAGGACAGGGTCACATCTCTGCTGGGCCATTTTTGGGTCCAGCAGGTGTGTTCTGCCACCTCCAACACCAGCCACACTCTGGAAATGAGGTGAGGGAAGAAGCACAGAGCAGCCTTCCCCTGCCACATCTCTCAGCATCCAGCAATCAGGGCTTTAGGGATGCCTTGATGCAGGATGCTGCATTTGGGACCATCCTCTCTGTTTTGGCTCTATGTCACTTCTGACATCTGTGGGAATGTCACCTCAGAGACACACAAACCCTGGAAAGGCCAGGGTGACTGTCAACATACAGCCACAGGAACATGCCAAACAGGCAGCTGAGTGAGGAATGCGTGGGCAAGGATGCACAAAGGTGTGGACAGACCTCCCAGAGTGGCTTTTGCTGTAGCTTATCCTCACGCACCTTCTGTCACCTGTAGGTGACACCCACCTCATGGGCACCGCTCGCAGGCACAAAGCTCTGCTCCGCCCTCTCATCCTTGGACATCCTCTGCACCTGCAGGATAGCTGAGGAACCTCCTCCAGGATAATGCTGTGGCACCACACCTCAGCAGGAAGCAACGTGCCATGGTGGAAAATGCTTCTTGTCCGATGGTGAAACCCGAGCTCCGGAGGAGATCACCTGAACGTTTACACACCCAGCCCTGAGCGTCCCCTCACCAGCCACCGTGACCAATCTGAACACACCACTCACTTCCCCCAGGGATCCTGAGCTGAGCTGTGTGACCCTGGACAGCTCTCAGCACACCAAGCCTTCCTTAGGGGCGCCAGGGACAGGGGTGTGTGACAGGAGGGACTCTCAAGAGTTGCCATTGCCTCGCCACTGACCACCAATCACTTTTCCTAAGCATTAGACAAGGCTTTCTCTCCCTGGACTCTGCACCCCTCCAATCCCACTCAGTCCCTGCTCTGGCTGCTCATTGCAGCACTCAGGGACATCACTCTCCTCTTACTTCTCTTCCTTAGCACCATCTCGCACAGTAGAGGTGCTTTTTTGCTGCCAATGAAACAAAATAAAAGAGTGGAATATCCTTCTCTTTTCCTTACACAGCAGCTAAGTCTGTGCAAAGTCATCACAAGGCTTTGCTGTGGCACAGAGCACTTGAGAACAAGGCCAAAGTAATCAGCAATTGCCCTTATTTTCTCCTCTTAAAAACAGCTCAATTGGCCCATTGCAACTTATTCCTGCTGTCTCTATTCATATCCTTTCTTCCAGGCAGCTGCCAATTGATGCTCACATTTGCTTGGAGTGGAATGTACTGGTGGGCCTGAGCTTTAAAACGTTATTTCAGTTGTATTTCAATATTTAGCTTACACACATCTATATAAATCCTGTTTTTTTCACAACCTTGTACACCAAGAGAGCTAACTGGGGTTATTTTCTTATTTGCTGTCGTCAGGAAATGCAAATTCCAGCTGCAGAAGATTTTGCCACCTTGTGTGGGTTTTCCCACGCTGCGGATGCCAACACCTGAGCTGCTGACCTGGGCTTCCTCCAGCATGGACCGAGAGAAGGGGACCCCCAACCACTCCACCCCCTTGATTCCTCCAGGATTGCTGCCTTAGGATGGATCACCTGGCACTGTGCTGGCTGGGATGCAGCCCTTCCAGGAGAGTCTTCCCTGGGACAGGCTGAGATGCAAAGAGGATCATGAAAGGGGGAATTGCAGAGGTGGCTTCATCCTGTGGTGCCCCAGCCTGGAGAGCCACTCAGGAGCCAGGTCAGGATATGTCCCATTTTCCATGAGACATCAGTGAAGCTGAGGAAACAGATGGAACTGCAGGAAATTCCAGGGGAACTTGCAGAGATGTGAATTTCTTTTTCTACCAAGCATATATTTATCATGATTTTATTAGGTCTGAAAATTCAGGGGCGAGGGGTTTTTGTTTGGTTGGTTTTTTAAAACAAAACATATGACTTCTCATTTTCAACACAGTTCCCATTTTAAAATGGTCCTATAAGGAAGAAGCCTTTGAAACCAAAAGGCTCAAATAATGCTCCAAACGGGGTAAATTATTCCACTGCTGGTGAGTGGAGCATCACAAAGACATGTTTCAACAGCAGAAAAAAAGTGACTTAGTCTAATCTAAACTGACTTCAGAAAATTTCCATAATTCCCAGTGGGAATTCCTGCTTACCATTGCCTTGTGAGTTGTAGAAATATCCATCCAACTACCATCAACATGCCATGAGCTTGTGGAGAGCAGCCATCCTGTTCTTACTAAAGGAAGCAGACACAAAACCTCCCTCAGGGGGTTCAGTCAATCCCCACGGTTTTTACTCCCTCTGAAGGGAAAAGGAATGACCTGCCAGGGCTGCTGCACATTTCCAACATGTTGGGTGGAACTCAGGGCAAGAGCAGCCTTCCCTCCTCCTCAGGTCCTGCACATCCAGTCCAGGGGTGTTTTGGTTCAGTCCCACCAGAACAGCAGCACCCGTTGCTTTCCTGCCTCGTTGAAGCTGGGAGTTTCCACTTCTCACCGATCTCAAGCTTGGCAGAAGGGGTGGGAGAGATTTGTGGTCTGAGAGACAACTCAGTGGTTGCACAATGGCTTGGGATTGCACGAGTTGGAACCATGGATTATTTAGGTTGGAAAAGCCCTCTCAGATCATTGAGCTCAACCATCCCCCAGCACTGCCAAGCCCACCACTAACCCATGTCCCCAAGTGCCACATCCACATGGCTTTTAAATCCCTCCAGGGGTGTTGACTCCACCACTTCCCAACTTCCCAAATCTGTGGGAGCTTTTTTCTTGGAGAGATCTACAAATAGATCCTGGACCCTCCTAGCCTGGCCTGGGGGACTCAGTGATCTCTGTCCCTAAAAGCAGAGACAACAGAGGGCTGGGACAACTTGCTCCTGCAGGTCTTGTAGGCACTACCCTGGGTTATGTGATTAAACAGCAACACTGAGTTTGCAAAGCTGTCAATCCCATACCTTTCATCAGCACTTAATTCACATTTAAAAAAAAAAAAAAAAGTCACACCAGCCCTTAAAAGCTTTGGAGCTGCATTTCTCATGGCTGCAATAATACTTACTTACAATATGGACTCTAGCTGCTTTTTATGTAACTGCTGCTCTTAATCAGCTCAGTATTAGCAGCTCTAACCTGCTCTTGCTTGATTTATTTTATTTTATTTCTAAAACAAACATAGCTTTACAATCTCTCTGATTTCCCAGCTTTTATGCCACTCCACTGAGGCGCTTTAAACATCTCATTTATCTCCCATACGTTGGGAAATTACAACCCCCCTCCTCTCCAAAACAAACAAGCAAGCGAAAAAACCTCCAGCTAAAATCTACACAGTTGGAAAGTGTTGATTTAAACAAAAACCCTGAAACAAGATAGGGAGAGACTAGAACATGAAAACAGACTCCTTTTTTTCCTCGCACAGATTGAGCTCTGAGGTTGTTTGCATCAAATGTTGACTTGTTCCAAGGCAGCATCTATTTAGATGTCGTGAAACTGGAAGGAACCAGCGTGAAATACATTTTTCAGTTGTTTGAGAAAGACTGTGCTGTTGTATTTCTCCTCACACACGTTTCCCTCTCTTCTTTCCTTCCCACTTCATCCCACTTGTGCAAAGGGGGCTGGAAGCAGTGGGAATGATTTGAAGTGTCAGGCTTTCCAGACGAGGATGGGCAGGAAGAACATGTTAACAGGATTTTTTTCTGATCTGTATTATTTATGAAAAAAATTCTCCCCTAATCAGAGAGGCTGATTTAAGGGTTGTGCTTGTTCCTGGGGATGTGCTGCTGAATACTGACTGTACTTGGGAAAACCCACCCTTTCTGCACTAGTGAAAGCGCTGCTGTGCCCCAATGATCCATTTTTCTAACTGCATACTTCGCTGAATGCAAATAATAGCAGATTTCTAAAAAAATCTGTTGTTTTAGGCTTCTCTTACATCTTCTCCCCACCTGTCTCCTGCCTAGTGCAGTCACAGGATTTATTCTATGGTGTGTAAAACTAATGGGAAACTTTCTCCTCCCAGTCAGTATTTTGTTCTATATAAAAGCCAGTGACTCATGTTTTTCCATAAATAAAAGGGTCAATATTCCCCTCCTTATAACTGTCTTCAACCTGGTTTGCTTTGGGGTTTTTTTCACTCTGTAACATTTTTATTTACCCATGGAAACCCGCATAAAAGCACTGCTGGAAGAACATGCTACCACAAGACACATCCTCTCCCTATCAGCAGGCAAGATTTGAATTTTTAATTGAAGATATCACCCAAAGACCAAACCAGCTCCCCGCACTTTACCAAACCAACCCCAGCAATTTGACGAAACGTAAAGTGGGCAAAACACGAAAGTCTCTTATGAATGGATGGGGAATGGGGAGGGGGAGAAAGAGTTATAAATCGACACCCTCCATTCCAGACCACATCCCCAAATGGAAATAAGCACCAAAGCATGTCGCTACATATTTTTGCAGAAAATAATTCCAAACAGCCTTATCAGCGGCGGCGGGTCCGGCGTCGCACCCATCACTTATCCGTTGTGCCCTCTGCTGGATGCAGCACACAAAGGCAAGGAATATTATTTCCAATTAATTTTTGGCATCATCCCTTGGCATCTGCGTTAGGAATGCAAAGCGTGAAATTTGTAGTAGCAGGTTTAATATTTGATCCAGCCAAAAAAAAATGGGGTTTTTTGCTACAAGGACTTACCTTTGGTAGTGTTTTCCTCCCCGCTCGCCCCCCTCCTCTGGCTCCGCGTTGTGTCGCTGCCACCGAGCCTTGTTTATGGTCCAAACGGAGAAATCTGCCACCGAACGCCATCCATGGCAGGAATAATTTCATGCTGTGCAAAATTTGTTTCATTTCACATCCTGTAAGAATAATTACTTAGCATAATGCCACTTAAGCTGTATTTCTAGCTGCAAACATTAAGGAAATGGTAAAAAGCTAGATCCCGGTTGAGAGAGGGGGAAAAAAGGGGGTATTTAGGGGTCCCCGGGGTTTCTTCAGACTGGTTGGTTTTAACATCAGGGACAACTGGAAGAATTAAAGTGTTATGAGTGATGTCACGGAATTTAAAAGCACAATGAACCCCAAAATTTTCAGTGATTTTCTAGGTCACCCATATGCTGGGCTCCTCGATAGGACACTGCCTTCGTAAACTGAGGACAAAACACATAGCCCATATTGCCCACATTTCTCATGTTTTCTGCAAATAAGTTTATTTGAAGGTGACCGTTGCCCAAATGGTCCTAAATAAAACAGCAAGTGAAGAAGCTGAATCCTCTTCATGTCATGTCACAGATTCCAATTTTTATGTGACAAAAAATAGGTCTCAGTAGGTTTGGAGGAGACTCAATGTGATGGGTGAGCAGGGGGTATTGATCAAATATCAGCATAAGCTGATACACTGAGCCAAAGGAGGCTCCGACCTCCCTCCTGGGCCCCCACAAGAGAGAAAAATCCTCTTTCATATCTACTCAGAATTATCCATGGTTCACTCTTACCTTCTAGCAAAACCAAGCTGCAGTCTTCAATCAAATGCAAGACTGGCATGGTCTAATTAAATTAGATGAATTAAGTTTAAAGATCAAAATTATGATTGTGGGTTTCTAAAAAAGTCCCGCTTTCTCGATGCCAAACCACAGCTTGCAACTGAGTAGTAAATTCTGACTTGCTCTTTCCCAAATGCTGGAAATAATCACTTACAAAGAACTCCTCTTACTCCAACAATGGCAACCCTCCTGTACACCAAGCATCCGGATTGATCTTCATCTTCTTTGAGGCCATGGTGTCTTTTCCTCACTCACCAGCAAAACCCACTTTTGAATGGGACCATCAAGGATTTACTGATAAAATTCACTGGGAACAAGTACATTTGCCTTGGGTTTGTTCAACCCAGCAAAAGGCAAAATCTCCAGTTTGTTAGACGCAGGCTGTGAAGGATTGCTGGAAGGATGGATGGATGGATGGATGGATGGATGGATGGATGGATGGATGGATGGATACTGTCAATCACAGCACCCTCTCCAACCAGCCTTCCACCAGCACAAATTCCCCCAGCTCCACTCATGTGAATAAAGTGATTCCAATTTATACTCATTTTTTGTTTTCACTCTGTTTCAAAAAAAGACTTCACCGAAAAGTCAACTTTGAATATAACAGGAGTGTCAAGAGGCAGCAAGGGAGAAATAATAAATTTTAGGAAAAAATTGGGCCGGCAAATCCTTCAGGCCTGAAGCAGGCAGCAGATCCTCCTTGGGCTTCATGAGCAGAAGAGTTCTTTAAATGTCTTTTTTTTTTAAGTGGCTTTACTGCTAAATCAAAGAACATGACAGAAAAGACCCCCAAACTCATCCAGACTCATGCTCCTCTTACATGTTTTCTCCCCAAATTTCAGCAAGCTGCTGCTCTATCTGACCAGCTGCGATGTGTTGTGACTCCAGAACAACCAAGAACACTCAAATGCTCCCGTAGAAGGGACAATGTGGTGCCACCAGCACCTTCCAACCTCTCTGTGTGGCCCTTGGTGGCCGTGGAGCCGGGCAGTGCCTCGCAACCACCTGGCAGGGGCAACGCTCCGAATCCATGGGGCAGACCCAAACCAAACAGCCTTTCCAAGGGTTCTGACAATGATGTCTTCATTCCCCATTGCGTGATGGGAAAGCTTCAGCTGCCCGTTTGCTCAGGCAGCACCACGCCAAGCTCCCAGTCCTGGAAGTCCCTGGAAGAATGGTGAGGGTTTGGCAGGGTACACGCAGTGGCATCCCCATGCCGTCCTTAGTGTGGGCACCTTGGTTCATGACTCTTCCAAATGCAGAGGTTGGGGGACACATCCAGTGGGATTTTGTGCTCTAAAAGCCCCAGTTCAATGTCTTCCAGATGGAGGTTGCCCATGACATTCTCACTTCTCATGTACAAGATGCTTTCATTACTTTGCGAAAGTTTTCATCTTTGTTTAAAATACGCAGTGGGGAGACATGGGGAGAGAGGGCAAAAAGTACCTTCAAATTCTTGCAGCACTTACTAAAATCAACATTAAAAACCAATTCACATGAGAACATCCAAGTGCCTCCATGCTGAAATGCTTTCCATCTATTAATCCCACCACTAAACCCAGGGATGCCTTTTTGGCACCCAGAACTGTCTCCTGGCATACGGAAACGTCAGCACTGCTCTGCTTGAGCCTGGAGTGGCTGCAAACTGTCCAGAACAGTGGTGCCCCCTCACAGACCATCTCCCACTGCTTTTGGGAAGCCTGTCCCATGAGTAGGTTTTGGTAATGCACACATATAGGATACACGAATTCCAACTGCATTTCAGGAATGTGGCACAGGGTGGATCTCCCTGTGCCACATCTGCCTCCATCACTCTCTTTTAAAGAGCTTACGCAAGTTGCCAACATCCTCGTGAAAGATAAGCCCAACAATTTAGCAGTTCCCTCTTTTTTTTATATTTTTCTAATTTTTTTTTAAACACCACATCGAATCCCAACAGGATTTTGGGGGTTTTGTTTTAATGGCGAGGCAAAAATTTGCTGATCCTCCCCGTGGCGAAGTTACTTTCAAGTCAGTGAAAGTTCTTGGCCCGCAATGAAAAGTCTTTGCCAATTAGCGCTCAACAACTTCAATTCATCCCTCCTGGTTCAAGATGAGTAGGAACCTAATAAGGCTGCGATAAAAGGGCAAAAGGCACCGAGTACCCAAAGGGGATTAATGGGCTCTTCCATTTATTTGTCTTCCTAACAGCTGAACTGTTACAAGTATTGACGGTCTTCAAACGCCGGGCGCCGGGGTCTCCAATGGCCAACTCCAGCTCCCGGCCTGAGGGGCGAGGGCTTCCCCCTGGGCGATGCCAAAACCAACAAAGCCCCGGGGATCAGGTAATGAAACTTCAGCTTTTCCCCCCTCCTCCTTCTTCTTTGAGATTTATTTACTGGCAGCTGACAAGGGGCAAATTCAGCTGGAATTGTGTAGTCAAGGCCCTGTCAAGCCTTCAGAGGCACCCTTATGTCGAATCACCTTCCTGACTGGCATGTCGCTGAAAAGCCCTCGGCGCTGGTCCTTAACAGCTCCCGACAGCACAAAGGACACTCCAGACAGATGCCTACATGGCATCCTGCAGCATTTTAAAAGAGAATTAGTGGTTTTAATTATGGTCGTCGTATGAAAGGAAACCATGCAAGCTCGGCAGGAGACCTTTGATCAAACCCTTTTGCTAGCACAATGCCGCGGAACTGTGACTATTCCTAGCAAGGGGCCTTTTCTCGCTGAATGACTCACCAGTGATCTTTGAATGCAGACAAGTTCCTCACCCTCCCTCTTCATTAGCGAGCATTTCTATACAGCCCCTATATAGTGCGCTGAGTCTTGGAGCTATACAATGGGGGGGAAAAAAGAATCCCTACAGATTCTGGCCTCTACTTAGGAAGTGCTGAAGGACTCTGAGTGACTTTATTCATTAAAACAGGTTGCTATTAATTAACTGTCATAATAAAATAAAGAACTATTATTTGCATTTCTTAGTGCGCTCCCTTTAGTAATATGTATAAAAGATGCTTGTAACAAAAATGAATTTATAAGGGAGAAAAAACCCTCAGAAGTCTTTTTTCCCCTCTCCCCCCACCCTTCTTTTTTTTTTTNTTTTTTTTTTAGGTCTAGGCAGCAGGAGCCTGACTAATTATTAGGACCCGTTTTGCAAGAGAACAAATAGAGGTAAAACACAAATATGAAAGTAATTAGGAAAATGCAAAATCCTGTTTACTTGGCAACCGATTCATGCAACTGAGACTAACGAAGAGCAAATCAGCTTTGCTTGTTTGATAAACTTCAGGGTGCCACCTAAGAGGAGCTGATAAAAATTAAACTCTGCCAGCATCCCTCCGCACCGCCTTTTAGCCAACAGGCTCAGCAACATCCACGCAGCGGCTCCGTCGGCGAGCACCAGCAAATCTCATTTGAACAGGTTCAGGGGGAGGAATTTTGGAAGTTCCACCAGTGCTAAATATTTCCCCCTCCGTGGCGTATCTTCTGCTGAACACCCAGCACAGAGCCCTGCATCTCACGTGCACAGGATTTATATGGACATGGAGCACTCCAACGGCACGGTTCTGATTTTCTCCCTGAAAAAGCATCACCATCCCACTGCTCTTCACACCTGGGAAGGCTTTTGCCAGTGGGAAAGTCCTTTTTGTAGCCACCACCAATGTTTATTACAATAAAAGATGATACTTTACTCGGCACAGCCCCTCTTTTCTCCCGAGCAGATAGTGGGATCCACAAAAGCTTCCAATTATTTCAAGACTATGCGGCCAAGGAGGGGCATCTAATCAAGATAAAGAAAACCCTCAGCTCAGTATATTTGCTTGAATGGATTTGCAATAATGCAGGTAACAAAAGCATTCAAAAATTGGATTCCTAACGCTTTTCTGACGGGGCTGGAGGACTGATTTGGAGCAGGGAAGAAGAAAGCCAGCCCTGAGAAAGCTGCACGGAGGAATGTGTGATATTCCCTTGCTCTGTACAAACACTTCTGCGGGGATTGAGAGGAAGGAAGAGATTTAAGTGAGGCACGGCCGACCTGAAATGTAGTCAATTACAACACAAAGAGTTAAAATGACACCCCTGAACCGCTCCTCTTCCCTCTCACCCCTCTGCTTTGTGGCTTTGCAAGCCAGAAGCCGCAGTTTTCCATCTTTTTATTGCTCATTTCTCATCTGCTG
Source organism: Callaeas wilsoni (assembly GCA_013398955.1). Taxonomy (NCBI): domain Eukaryota; kingdom Metazoa; phylum Chordata; class Aves; order Passeriformes; family Callaeidae; genus Callaeas; species Callaeas wilsoni. The sequence goes on from VWPU01010523.1 coordinate 95,232, forward strand.
TTCGTACAGCAATGGCTCATAGGAATTAACAGAGAATTGCCATAGAAATCATATACTACAAAAATAAATCAAGAGTGAGAGGGTGAAAAGTAAAGGATGCTATTTTGCAACTGGAGTTAAGAGATTCCTAGACAGCAGCTTGATTTTTATACGGAAGCATTCAGCGGAAGTTGGGAAAATCAGCACTTGGAGAGAAAGAGAGAAGTGGTCCATTTTTAAAAGGATCTGTTAGGAATAGTGGCCACTTGTCCCTACACACACCTGAAACCCCAGACCAGCAGAGCACCCACCTGCAACAGCCCTCACTCCTGCCCACATCCCAGTCTGCTCCAGAGATGCTGTTTGACAATGTGATCTTTACTTCTTCCTTCTCTGGTAATTTTACCAGGCCAAAAGAAATCCTGGCCTGGCAGCAGTTTGTCTCCTGCAAAACACTGGGCTGAGATATCACAGAACCACGGAATAAAGTATGAAGCTGTAGATGAACAGAGCTTTACAAGAACACCACCAGAGTTTCGGGTCTGTTTTAAGCATTTGAAGTACTGTTAACTGATAAAATATTGGAAAACATGACATGTTATGTCTTTTTTTCTTTTTAAACAAGAAGCCAAGTTCTTGTTAACCAAGTGGCTTGGCTGTTGGGGCAGATTGAAGAGCAGCGTGGATTCACACCCAATTCTTTTGGTTAAAGCCCCGACATCTCCAAAATTGCAGTTCTGGCGTCCCCAGCAGCCACGAGGATGTGGCAGAGCAGACGAGGATTCTGGGCTCACGCAGGAAGAGGCCACAGCACGGATGCCACCAGCCATGGGGACAGCAGCATTCCAGGGGAGCAGCATTCCCAGGGGAGCAGCATCCCGAGGGAGCAGCATTTCAGGGGAGCAGCATTCCAGCGGAGCTGCTCTCATGTCCCCACGTGGGGTCTCAGGACCACAGTGCAGGACATGCCACACTGCTGCCAGCAGACTCCCTCCACAAGGGAAAATACCTGAGTTGCTTTCTCACTGTTGGAACTCTAAGCAATAAAGACCATCCCAGCATAAAATACCAGGGGGATGAAAGCAGCCAGGAGGCAGGAAAAAAATGGGTTGGTCTCTATCCACTCCATTCCAGCAGGACATCCTGTCCTTCCAGTACCTAAATGGGCTACAACAGAGCTGGAAAGGGGCTGTTTACACAGGCATGGAGTGATAGGATGAGGGGGGGAGGCTTCAAAGTGAAGGAGGGCAGGGTTAGATTGGATATTGGGAAGGAATTCTTCCCTTTGAGGGTGGTGAGGCCCTGGCACAGGGTGCCCAGAGAAGCTGTGGCTGCCCTGGATCCCTGGAAATGTCAGAGGCCAGGTTGGATGTGGCTTGGAGCAACCTGGGATGGTGGAAGGTGTCCCAGCCCATGGCAGGGGGTGGCATGAGATGTTCTTTAAGGTCCTTTCCAACCCAAACCATTCTGGGAGTCTGTGATTAGGATTCCGCAGTGCCCTTGGGCACAGGCACAGCCAAGGCCCAGAGCACATCCAAAACAGTGAATGAGCAGGCTCCTGGGAGGGCACCATCCCACAGCTTGTCCTGCTGGAAACCCACCACAAAAACACACAGACACAGACACAGCTAATGGAAAATGGCTTTAGGAAACCTCTTGGCTCAGCAACAGAGGAAATGATTAAATGCTAAATACATTTTTACATCTAGAATGGATGCCACATTCATAAAAAACCCCAAGATATTCACAGTACAACAAGCTCATAGTTTTCTTTCAAAAGAAAACTCTCTTTTTTGAAACCCAGTATTTTATTTCGTGATGAGCTTCTCCCCTACCCCAAAAAAAGTTCATTTGGCAACAGCAACCAAACATCACTGTGTTCCTGCAGAGGGGATCACACTCGATTTCCTCTCTGCTGCCATTTCTGTCACCTTTCAAAACCATTCTCACGTTGCCAAGGACTAATTCAGATCTTAAGTCTCGACTTCAACATTTCAGCAGGACCAGGTGCTACCCAGCTCCCCGCCTCAGCTCCGCCTTCCTTCTCCTCAGCCCCTGCAGCTCTTCCCTGAGGTGCTGCACAGCCTGCAGGATGTCCTGGCGCTGGGGATCGTCCTCCGCTTTCTCGGTGTAGAGCAGGAAATGTTTCACGGTTTCGGAGAGCAGCGTTTCGGGATCCACGTCGCCCCGGCGGAGGCGCAGCATCCTCTCGCAGGCGATGGCGTAGTTTTTGTGCCAGTTCACCGGGTGATTGGGATGGGAGTCGACAATCTCTTTGTACGACTGTTGAAGGAACAAAACAAAAAAGAAAAAAAGAAAAAAAAAAAAAAAGAAGGAGGGGGCAGCAAATTAATCGAATGAAGGGGGAGCAACAGCTTTTAACAGTGCTTCAAAACTGCCTGGAAAGAAACAGATGCTATTTAGATGACCAAGTCCAGAGCTGGAGTATTTCTGTAATTCGCTCTGTGTTTGCCATTCAGCAGCATGAATCAGAAATCCAAGGGGGGGCTGAAACGTTTCCCTTCCAACAGCAGCTGTTTGTTTTGAAACATCACAGATGACGGTGATAACCCCACGGCACATTATGTGCTTCCCCCAGAGAGGTGTTACACCAAGCTGGGGGAAAAAAGAGATTTAACTGCCGCGCCTGCAAGACATTTACTCAACATTTCAGGAGATCAGGACGTCTTCCACAGGACTTAAGCAGTCTGTTGATTTGAGTGGGAATATTCATAAGCTCAACAGCAGGCATGTGCCCGGGAACTTTGCAGAACAGCAAAAATCACAGCAAAACGGGCAAGAATTAAGGAAACTATTTGTTGATTCTCTGCTGGAGTATGAAATACTGCTCCTCTCTGCTGACACACACCGATCACTTCGTGCATCTGTTGGCATCTCAGGCAGTCCAGTATTTCCAGAGATACCTACACCAGCTTATGGGTGTCATTCTTTGGTGTGAAATGCAGCAGAATTAATTTGCAGCGAGAAGACTGTCGGATTTTACACTCGCTGGCTCAGACGCACGACTGTGTAATGACAGAGGGGACAAGTGCATAGAGGGGACTTCAGGACAAGCAATCTCTTGGCATGGCTTTGGAGCCCAGCACAGACAACATAATTATAGCAAAAGCAGGGTGTTGACCGGTTTGGTTTTGGCATCCTCTGTGACCGAGGGGGCAAGTAGGAACGGATAAAATCCCTGAACAAATCTCTTTGGATCAGCTATGCTCCCAGTCTGGATAAACAAGGGGAATGCAGATTACAGGGCCTGTATGGAAACACTGTATTTCCATGGACTCCAGAAATTTAAAAGAAAAAGGGAAAAAAAAAAAATTATGATGGAGTCTGCAGGGAGCAATCCTAACCCAAATCCAGGACTTACAGCATATGCAAATGTGTAAAGTTGTGATTTCATTTCTGCAGTCACACTGGCCGTTTCTGCAAGGTCAAAGATGAAGAAAGCTGTTTTCATCCTAGGAAAACAAGAAAAACTTCCATGTGGTAACTGCTTAATGCAACCAGCTCCCATCACAGGGTTATACACAGCTTCAACATATCCACGTGTGGGACAGCACACAGGATCTCCATTTAAGCCATCAGTGACACAAATTTCTCTCCATAATATATCTCCTCACCCTACATCCCAACTACCTTTGAGAGACTTTGAGCAGAACCTTTTGGTGAACAAAACAGGTTTCCTGAAGCTTTTGCTGGAGGCCTTGCACGCTTCATCTCATCTTGCCAGCCTTTTCCCTCTAAAGCTTGGCACATGTAGATCCAATAAGGCCATGGCCCATCAAGCTGCCTGCTTTGGTGTGTGTTTCCACACCAGTGAGCTGGCAGTGCCCACTGGCTGTTGGAAGAGAGCAAAGGAAAATTACCTGGCTTGCCACATCTCCTCGTTGACGACAGCTTCCCAGGAAGAGGGACTGAAACTAAACGGGAATGGAAATAAAATTCAGCCATCAGCTCCACGTCACTGGGTTTCACCCACCACAACCCTACCAACCCAGGCAGCTACAGATCTCCCAGGCAGCAGAAAACCTGTCATGAAGCCTGTGGCTCTGACAGCAGGGAATTCAGCTGATTCTCCGTCCCTAAAAAAACTCTGTTCCTCTCTCTCTGTAGAAGGAGCCTCTGGTACGTCAGGTGTTTCACAGCATCTCAGATCTCAAAGCCAGAGATGTTTTTTTACCATCACAGGTCAACATTTAAACCTCTGGATGTCTCAATGATTTTAGATCCTGATCAAGCTTTAAGGTCAGAATTGGACCTAATACTTGACCAGAGATATCCTCATTATTTTTCACACTACTAAAAATCACAGATCATGGAATGGTTTGGGTTGGAAGGGACCTTAAAGACCATCTAATTCCAACTCCCTGCCACAGGCAGGGACACCTTCCACTAGACCAGGTTGCTCCAAGCCTCATCCAACCTGGCCTTGAATAGTGCCAGGGATGAGGCAGTCACAGCTCTTCTGGGCTGTGCCAGTGTCTCACCAGCTTCACAGGGAAGAATTTCTCCCTGCTATCTATCCAGAACACAAAACATCAAGATTACAGCTCTTGTTTAATTCCTCTAACACTGCAGTGGATGTGGCAATGCCGCTGGCAGAAAATGATGAGCAGGAAGGAGCAGAGGCTCCTCTGCCTCATACCTGCCATAGTCTTCAGTCCAGTTATAGAGATTCCTTGTGAGACGAATCCACTCTCCTGGGTTAAACACAGCTCCAGAAGGAACCAACTTTTCACACGTACCCCAGGGCCAGAGCGAGTGGCTCCTTCTCCAGGTCGAGTCCCCTTCGTGAAGACCTATGCAGACAAACACTTCCTTACTGCCAAAAAAACCAACAGAGAGAGCCATGGTGAAGCCACATCAGAGACTCTGGGCCACCCCGTGTCCCTGAGCAAACCAAACCAAACCACTCCACACTGTGCAGCAAACACACCCAGCCAGCACATCTCCCATCAGCACGGGCACGTTTTGGGGCAGTCTGGAAAACAGATAAATTCCCCATCTGGCATTGCCCATCTTGAGCAGCCAGCACAGCTGGCACATCCTGTTCCCTCTGCTGGACCTCCCAAACAGGCCAGAAGCTGTGGGAGAAGCCCATTTCTCCCCACTGACACCTGGTTCTGCTCCTGTGCCTCCCCACCCTCGCAGGGCTCACCCCAGCTAGTCTAAATGCAGATGCTATTCTTATTCATGTGAGTATCTAATCCTTTCTCCACTCTTACTAAGCTATTTTTATATGATGATTATTCCTGGAATACATTCATTCTATGCTAATCAGCTGGCCACAATGTTCACAAAGGAGAAGCAGCAGCAATTTGCTCTCCAACCATCGTCGTTCTGAGTACACAGGAACGTTCCCTTTTCTCTGTGATGAATTTTATCAACAACAACAACAACAAAAAATCATCAGTAAACACTCTGCAGATCACCTTTTTTTCCCTCCTTCCTAAAAAACCAAACCAACCCCAAAACAACAGGCAACATTATATCCGGATGGAGTTACTTCTGCAGAGATATTTTGCTTTAATTGCAAAAATAATCTCGCCACCGGGGAGGAAGTCAGTGGAGAAAATTGGTCTTTTGGATGCAGTACCAAGCTGTTCCATAAACAATTTCAAGAGGAAAAAAAAGGTCAGAGATTTTAGGAAAGCTGTTACATATGAAAGAAATGCTTACTGTTTATTTACTTTGAGGAAACGATGGAGATTAAAGGCAAGTGTCCCGTCGGGTAATACTCCTTCCACAGGATTCCACCGGTTCCCGGGAAAATAAACGCCAGGTAAATGCTTTGCCAGCTTGGGTAAATACCATTCATAAGTCATCATCTATAATAAAAGATATTATCACAAGTAAAACAAGAATCAGAAGATTTGCATCCAGAAGAAATGGTTTCTGCAGGAGTAATAACCATTTGCTCAGGGAAGTCACCCACCATGTCAGCAGTGACACGAGACCACAGCACCAGACTGGGTCACCATGGTCAGGGAACTGCACCAAACTGGGTCAGCATGGTCAGGGCACAGCACCAGACTGGGTCACCATGGTCAGGGAACAGCACCAAACTGGGTCACCATGGTCAGGGCATAGCACCAAACTGGGTCACCATCGTGAGGGCATAGCACCAGACTGGGTCACCGTGGTCAGGGAACAGCACCAAACAGGGTCACCAGGGTCAGGGCACAGCACCAGACTGGGTCACCATGGTCAGGGGACAGCACCAAACTGGGTCACCGTGGTGAGGGAACAGCACCAGACTGGGTCACTATGGCCAGGGCACTGCACCAGACTGGGTCAGCATGGTCAGGGCACAGCACCAGACTGGGTCACCATGGTCAGGGGACAGCACCAAACTGGGTCACCGTGGTGAGGGAACAGCACCAGACTGGGTCACTATGGCCAGGGCACTGCACCAGACTGGGTCAGCATGGTCAGGGCACAGCACCAGACTGGGTCACCATGGTCAGGGGACAGCACCAAACTGGGTCACCGTGGTGAGGGAACAGCACCAGACTGGGTCACTATGGCCAGGGCACTGCACCAGACTGGGTCAGCATGGTCAGGGCACAGCACCAGACTGGGTCACCATGGTCAGGGGACAGCACCAAACTGGGTCACCGTGGTGAGGGAACAGCACCAGACTGGGTCACCATGGTCAGGGCACAGCACCAGACTGGGTCACCAGTGCCTTCTGATCAGAGGCACGTGGTCCTCACTCCAATGCAAAATAGCCACTGCTGGTAAGACACACAAGGATTTGGCTTGGTTAAACACAAGAAATTGGATTTGGGGTTTGCGAACAAGTCACAGACTCTTGTTGCAAAGCCAAGAGAGAGGATGATGTGGCAGTGGAAGTGTGGGTGACCCATCCTGTAACTTTTTTATTTCCCCTTTTCCCATTTCTCAGTGAAAAAGGAATGTGCACACCACACTCCATCCCACAGCTACCCATGACTCTTTAAAAAAAAATATCAATTTTATTGATTTCCCCATCAGGAGTTTTTTTGAACAGAGAGACCCTCTCAAGGAGATAAAGGAACAAATGAACTTTTGCTGCCCGTGTTTAAACCTGCCTTTCTAAACAGCACTTCCTGAAAATACCTCCTGGTCCACTAAGGTGATATCCGGCCTCATCCCCTCACAATAATGAAGGTAACGAAGAGCATTCCCAGGCAAGTCTCCTCTTAGCAGGATCACTGCCCCCGCTGGCATGGAGGACAGCACATTCCTTGCAAACTTATCAACAACGTAGTTGTTGCTCTGATCACAAGTGCTGAAGAGAGAACAGATGAAAACCAGAATCTTAAAACCAGGTATTTGCATGGTTTTGCATAACTTCAGAACAATTTTATGCAGTGGGCACCCACAGGGGAAAACATCACAGAACCACAGAATGGTTTAGGTTGGAAGGGAGTTTAAAGAACATCTCATTCCACCCCCCTGACACGGGCAGGGACACCTTCCACTATCCCAGGTTGCTCCAAGCCCCATCCAACCTGGCCTTGAACTTCCAGGGATGGAGAGTGTCAACGACTTAATTACTGCAACAACCTAACATCTCCATTTCCAGAGAAACTGAGATACAGAAACAAAGCATTTAAAACACAGTCCCTCAGAGAAGCACCACCCACTACAGTTTTGCCAAAATAGACACTGACTTCACACCTTCACCTTAACTCTGATTTCTTCTTGGGCTAAATCTAAATACTTATTAGTTGGTGCTGGAAGTGCCAGCACAACGATGGCTCTGTAGAGCATCTGAAATCCTCCTCATTCTTTAATGTTTCAATTAAGATTGAAAAAGCTGAGTTTTTGTAGCATCAGGCAGAAGTAGATTTACATCACCTGAGACTGGATCCTCTTCATTAGAGTCATGTGCACATAGCCCAGGTGTGGAGTCAGATGACACTCCAGGACAGGAGCTACGACTGGCTCACCTATGGACAAGCCTTTGGAAAAGGTGTGCCAAGGAAGGATTCCTGAGGATGAAACCTACACTTCCTTGGTCAACCTCTACCTGAGCATCCCTACCAGTATATTGATTCCTATCCAAGTGACTGTGGTTATGGGATGGAGAAGCCCCGAACTACAGATTTAACTCTTCAAAAATGGGGGAAAAAAAATTGAAAAAACCTCAGGGCACAAGGTAACCTGAAGAAAAGCAAGGAAAGTTCGGGCCAAATGAATTCTGCAAACCTCCTTAGGAGACAAAGCACAGATTTACAAGGATTTTTAGTAGAAGTTTGCATATCTACAGAGTTTTTTTCCTTCAAGCTACGTGACATCCCCATTTACAGCCTGGAGTTGGTGACTCTGAGGGAGATCAGACCAGGGAGTCCGGCAGGCTGTCACCATGCAAGCTTAGGTGGGGTGTGAAAAGGGCCTTTCCCACTCCCAGACAAGGCCAGAAACCCCAGGAGCACCCCAACTCACCCTGTGAGGCAGCACCAAGGGAATTTCTCACCTGTAATTTGCCCAAAGTTGAGAAGCAACGAGGGCAAGAGCAGGAAGCCACTCCAGCCAGGGCAGCAGCCGGGTGCCCTCCAGCACAGTGCTCCTCCCGAGGCTGCCCAGTGTGGCCAGTCCCAGCCCTGCCAGCACGGCCACCACAGCACTGCTCTGCAGCCAGAACCGCTCCACCTGGGAGAGAGAATCCACAACTGGGGCTGGGTTGGAAGGGACCATAAAGATCATCCCGTTCCACCCCCCATTTCACACCTTCCGCTAGACCAGGTTGTGCCAAGCCCCGTCCAACCTGGCCTTGGAGCTGTATTTTGGCATCTTTTGCAGCTTCAAGACAACTGCCTGCTCCTGGTCAGGTGGTTTTAAGGTTTTGAATGTTTCTCTCAAAAATTAACGTGTCAGAGCAATGCTCAGAGTGCAACTTACCACGCCTAGAAAGAGAGGCTTTGTAACATCCAAATTTGCTCTCCAAGAGAAGAAAAGGGAGTAAAGGCAGAGCATTCCAGTGAAGAGCCAGATCACAGATGATTTCTGCTGCTTTGACCTATAAAAAAAATAATGTATCACTCCTGAGACATGATGAAAAATGAAGCAAAAATCATATGTGCCTGAACTCCTGGCACACCTAAATGCATTTAACACAAGACTGCTGCTTTGACCTATAAACAAAAGAAGTATCACTCCTGAGAGTTGATGAAAAATGAAGCAAAAATCATATGTGCCTGAACTCCTGGCACACCTAAATGCATTTAACACAAGGAGCTGATGAGCCTTTCTTTACCCTTGCCATTTGTGAAACTTCTGTTTTCAAAGCACAAAACCATCAGGATTTCAGGAGTTTTAAGCCTGCCATCTACCAAGCCACAGGGTTAACCAGGAGTAAGGGATATTTTGCTCTTAATAACAGATGACCACAGCCAATTGCTGCAATTTCTGCAGCAGCAAGCAGAAGGCAAAGCAAGCTGCCCATGCAGGCAGCAAGAAAAATGTGCAAAAAATGCACATTGAAGCAAATATTGTCCAACTTACGGCAGTGCTGTGCTCACACAGGCCACGAGTGCCAGGGCAAGGACGGGAAGGGAGAGCTCTGACTTCATCTGTGCCAGCTGGAAACTGTGGAGAAATCAAAGCGTGGATATGTCACCCCCAAATCACCCCCTGCACTCAATTAAAGTGTCAGGAGAAACAGGGAATAAGCACAACAGAACGCATCCCCGTTCTGCTGGGATTAACTCTACCAGAAACGGGGCCAAGGGTGGGTTACATGACAGGAATTTGAAGGAAAAATCACTGGGGAGGGGGAACCAGCGTTTTTCCTTCAGTGGGGAAGACAGAGGGCATGAATGCTGGGGCAGGACGAGGAAAGGCAGGGCAGGAGCCACGCTGGCCCAAAGGACAGCAGGAGCAACAGGTTTCTGTCCACTGAAAGGCACAGCCAAGGTGTTACTCACAGCAGCATCTCTCTCATACCGGATCCTGTCTGAGACTTGGCCTAAAATAAAAAAAAAGGAAACCCATGAGAAACCCACACACTGATTGGGTATCACTGGGGCAAGGAAAGTCTTCTCATTTTCTGTTTGCAAGAAACGCAGCAACCTCTGCTCAAACCTTCACTGCAAGATGTTCTCCCACATTCCTGTTTTATGTGATGCCACTGAAGGATTTACCCCCTGGACAAGCATTTTTTCAACATGCTGACAATTCATTATCCTGTGATTAGAGCATATCATCTGGTTTAACCATTACCTCTGGTATATCATGGAATCATTTGGGTTGGAAAAGCCCTCTCAGATCATCGAGTCCAACCATTAACCCAGCACTGCCCAACCCACCACTAACCCATGTCCCCAGGTGCCACATCCACACATCTTTTAAATCCCTCCAGGGATGGTGATTCCTCCACTACCCTGGGCAGCCTGTTCCATTGCCTGACCATTCTTTTTGTGATTTTTTTTTTTTTCCTAATATCCAATCTCAACCTCTCCTGGCACAACTTGAGGCCATGCTCTATAACTGCATGGTGCAATTATTTTCTGGGATATCTCCCCACAGCCTAAGACAAGCTCAATTCCTCCCTGCTTACCAGACTTGCCCCCGTCTCCTCTGCCCTGACAAAGGCAGAGCTGTGAGATTTATATAAGATACACGAGAATTTTTATGGCAGAGACCTGCAATCCAAGGCACAAGTCTGGGAAAAAAAGACATGCTGTGTGGAGGTGAGGAATTACCTTCATGGCTGCTTGTTGGAAGAGTGGTGGCTACCAGATAAAAGATAAGGTAAACGGGTTCAGGAGGTCTGGAAGGAATATTTCATCTCGATAAAAATTGAATAGTTAATCACATTCAGGATTTGATTAAAAAGTAAGTGTCAGAGGATGGAGAGCCAGCTCAGAGCCCCTGAAGCCCCACCTTGCTGGCAGCTGATGGCCCCAGACACATCCATCACAGAGGTGACATTTCTGATCCATGGCTTACAGGTGGAACCCTCTCCAAAACATTTTCTGGGCTTTTTTTTGACCCTGCCTTCCCTTGAAACAGAGCTATGGGATGCAAGGGCTGTCTGTCCATCCAGCAGTGCTCTGGCATTATCCCAACTGGCACCAGGACCAAACGCCTGGATTTTGCTGTATTTATTGCTCCTGCTTCAGACAAGTTCATCCTAAATGTGATTTGTGGTGTAGGATTACACGCAGTCCATCCCTAAGCCTCCTGAACATCAACTTGAATTCATCACATTTGATGGAGAGAGGAGTTAAGGGATTTGCATGCCTTGGTATTGCTCTGCCCAGTGGAGGCTGATTCTCAGGAGACAGCTGGGAACAGGACAACAGGGGAAGTCTCACAAGTCCTTCAAAAGGTGGACCTGATCTCTGTAGGAGTTTTTGGACAGATTTAGTGGCAGAAGCAGGAATTATCCTGTCTTTTGACACACATCCTACAGTCACACAGCTCTCTGAGAAGGGTGGAATGGCACAGAGACAGTGATGCTGTGCCACACTGGCTGCATGTGAGGGGTAATTTCTGAGGATGTGGGGCTCCAGGATGCCAAGGAGTGACAGAACATGCAGACCACTCCTTTTTATTGTTTTCCTCCCAGTGGTGTGATTTCCCAGCCCTCTGCCCTGAAATCTTTGAAGCAGGACAGACTCTGGGGTGATGGGCTGGTGATTTCCTTGGGTGGCCAGAGCCAACATCCAAGTCAGGGCTGGAGGAGGCAGATGCAAACCCCACACTCTGAAAGCAACCATGGATTCCTCCCTTCCTTGGCAAGAGCACAGACCTCAATAACTCAGATCAGAGGTTCCTGAGAACCACCAAACCAACCACTCACTTAAATTCAACATCAGTAAGTTAAAGAGGAATAATTTAGAACCCTCAAACCAATCATTCACTTAAATTCAACATCAGTAAGTTAAAGAGGAATAATTTAGAACCCTCAAACCAATCATTCACTTAAATTCAACATCAGTAAGTTAAAGAGGAATAATTTAGAACCCTCAAACCAATCATTCACTTAAATTCGACATTAGTAAGTTAAAGAGGAATAGCTTTTAAATGAAAACTGTTCGTGCCCTCTTTAAATCTCTTGAGTTAAAAACAGAAAAATAAGACAATATTCATCTTAAAAACACCACAAAATTGATGTCACTGACTGCCTCTAGCAGTTTGTCAGTTTGTTATTTGGGCTCATAAGACACCAATACAGCTCCCAGGAGATAACATGTGTCACCCCATAAAGCAATGAGAATTATCTCTTTGCTTTTCCCATGTGACCCATGCCCAGAAAACCTGACAGGTCAGGAGGTCGAAATCAGAAATAAATGCTTAAAAAATGAAACATTTTCAATTTCCTTCCCCGCAAGCCCTTAATCGTCACAAACAGAACATTTCTGCTGTTGCGTAAGTGAAAAGAAAGTAATTTAGGAAATGACCCTTGTTTACCAGATTGAATGTCCCATATTCTTCCCTCAGAAAGTGGGTCAAAAATCCTTGAAGAGTTGTCTGGTCTCCCCATGTCCAGCGGGCTCGATTGAGGTAGGACGAAGCCGGCAGATAGAGATAAGGCAGCAAACCAGCCAAGAAGCATAAACCCAACTTCAGCAAATGGCCTGGGGACAATTCCTGCACCAAAATATGTCATATTGCATAACAATGTTTATTTTAGTTTAATCACGCTGGAACTTCAAGAACAGATAAAGAAAAAACATCAAATATATTTACACAGAGCTGATCTCTCAATTTATAGTAAGTCCCTACAAAATGCTATGTTAAACCTTACGATTTTGTGGATTACTAGGAAACTGCATCAAACTGATCTCCTTTGCATGGCAGGGTGAAATTTAAGTGAAGCAAATAATATTAGCTAGGACTCATGAGTATCATACTCATTGCATCTTTCACATTTAAATCATGGCATGACATGCATAGATGGCTGAAGCACTGCAAGGCTGAGATAACCCACTTTGCAGCGATTAAGAGTTGGCTGGTTTTCCATCTGGCAAAAAAAAAAACAAAAAAAAACGACCACATAAATGCTGCTCCAGTAGAACTACACACAACATCACCATCATCAGGAGTCAGTTTTGCCATTTAGTTGCTCGTGATTACGCTGGCTAAATTGGATAGGCCAACTTTTGGGGTGGGATTTTCAAGACTGCCTAAGGGGTCAGGGAGACAAGACTTTCAAAGGGACTTCTGTGCCTAACTCCTTTAAGTGCTTTGGAAAATCCCACCCTAGAATATTGCACGCTTGCTTTGTCGTTAGCCACTGCCCTGTCAATCAAAGCACTTCCTCAGCATTTGGGGTTACTGAGAGTGATGATCTATGGAGCAGAGAAAGGAGCCTGATAATGGTGGTGGTCAGAGCTCCTTCAGAAGAAAGGTGGCTCATGTGGACTTTTAAAATGCAGTTTTCTATCCATTATCCATCTTATTCAGTGGTTTCCTGCAGCAGGGACTACTGGGCTGTCGAAAGTATTTCCCAGGATTATTATATTGGCACAGCATTGCCCTTGCTGGAAATCACAGAGGTCTCTCTGGACCTCCTTGCTTAAAAAGAAAAAAAAATCTGTTTAAAGAACACAAATATATTGCAGAAATTAGTTTTGAATGTGTTCATGGAAATATATGGCCAGAAAGGGGGTTGCTGGGGATGCTGACCAGATTTTGGATCAAGCTTGTCTGAGTCACATCACATCTCTTGCAGCTCACGTGCTTCACACAGGCCTAGCTGTACCCTGTGCCACTACTGAGAACCACACAGGATTTACCTGGAAAAGGGTGGGAAAATACAGGCAGGACCAGCCTGGCAGCAACCTGGCCAAGTGTCACCTTCACAGGGACAACAGAGAGAGAGGGGAGAGTGATGGAGGCTTCCCAGAGCCACCTGCAAAGCCATCAGAGCATCTGCATGGCTGAGACTGCTGCTGGCTCCTGGGCAAAGAAGAATTCCTGCGACGCCTCTGCACCCAGCCTGAGGCACTGACCCACAGAAGACCAGCAACAGCAGCCAAGAGCACGGCAGGGACCTCAAATGGCACCCAGGGCCTCATCCAGGTGGATACACAGCACCTCCACGCACTGGGCATCCAAAAATGTGTCTTCACCTTCACACACAACAATTCAGTCCAATAAAGGGGTGTAAAAGGAGGGATATCTTGAGAAGGGGATATTTTTGAAGGGATCGGAGGCTTGAAGCCAGAACATGCCCTGCCATGAGTGGACGTGGATTTTGCTGGTTACCACCAGGGAGCCAACACGCAGAAACTCATCTCCAGGTGAGCTGATGTCATGAGAAAGTCTGAGGTTTTAGTTCCAAGTATTTTTTTAGCTCACAGGGTATTTGCAAGCAGCTGGGGCAGAGCACTCCTGCCCCAGGGGACACGAGGGGGTCGCAGATCACTGGCATGAGCAAAGGCCCTAAATTGTGATCACAGAGTCCCAGAATGGTTTGGGTTGGAAGGGAGCTTAGAGATCACCTTGTTTCAACCCCCTGCCATGAGCAGGGACACCTTCCACTATCGCAGGTTGCTTCAAGCCCCATCCAACCTGGCCTTGGGCACTTCCAGGGATGGGGCAGCTTCTCCAGGCAACCTGTGCCAGGGTCTCACCACCCTCACAGCGAAGAATTTCCTCCTAATATTTAAATGTAAACCCACCCTCCTTCAGTTTAAAGCCACTCCCTTTGTCCTGTCACTCCAGGCCAGTGTCAAAAGCCTTCGTGTAGACCCTTTTTAAATCAGACCCCCTTTAGATCAGTGGCTGTGGTGTCAGACTGTAACTTCAGTGGGTTATGACTGACTAATTCAGACAGGCCATGGGCTGTTCCTGTTTGTACATCAACTTAGAAGTGGCACAGGTGCTTGGGGAGCAGAATTGCTCAGTGCCTTGTGAAAACAGAGGCGTGGGTCAGTAAATACCTACCCTCTTTCTGAAAAGTCGTGAGAGGACCCAGGGCACAACACAAGCAACATAAAGCACTATCGTGTGCTGGTTGCACAGACTCAGCCCACAGCAAAAGGCACCCAATTTAGAGACCTGAGAGGGGGGAAAAAAAATTCACAATTACTATTTACAAGTTTGCAAAAACATCCAGAGATCAAAAAGGTTCAGCATAGCATCCTTACAGGAGAAAGGCAAATACACCAGTGAGCACTGGTCAGTCGTAACACAGAACACAGGGTATTTTTGTACTAGTTACAGGGAGATTTCGACTGTTTAACAGAAAACATGCTTTAAGAAGTGTCCAGCTGAACAGCCATGCCTTCATGCACACAGAGATCCTGTGCAGCATCGTCACATCATCATGATGTGATGAGTCCAATTCCTGAACCCCAGTTCCAAAGGCTGCCCAGAAGGTCACTCTGAATGATTTTTCAGAAATGTCCTAAAATAAAGCCATTACCTACAGAAATCTAATTTTTTTATAACAAGAACTATTTTTTCCTCTTTGTAAGGCACACAGGGCTAAAGTCAGGGCTGCAAAAAGTCCTAAGCCAAGGGAACTAAAGGTGACAACCCTCATTACTCTAAAAGCTCAAGCCTGTTCCAGTGCCCAACCACCCTCTGGGGAAAGAAGAACCTTTTCCTGAGAGTCAGCCTAAACCTCCCCTGCTTATTTCAGCCACTGCTGAGGGTGGTGTGTGAGATGCAAACACTTGCCTTGGTGTAGTGATGGGGCCACCTTGCCATTTTTAATTCACTGCTCAGCATTCCATGCTGGACACTGCCTTGCCATGGAAACACCTTGCTGTAAGTTCAGAAAAACCTCTGTGGGTTTCAGAGCTGCCTGGCAGGGCTCAGAAGAACCTCAGTCATTTTTAAAGTACGTTGATCAACTCCAATATGATGTTTGTACGACCACCTGATTTATGAAAAGCACTGCAAGCTTGCTGTTGGCAGCCTGGCTTCTTCCAGGCGTGGGATGCCAGACACTCAAAAACCCATTGGAACAAGCTCCTTAACTGCTTCTGAAAATCTAATTTTGAAAATCCCATTGGAAACCGGGCATGTGAAACACGGGAGAAGGTTGGAAAATGCCCAGCTCCATGTCTATGGAGTTCAGGCTGTGGAGATCTTGGGACACTGCTCATTAGAAAATAATAATAATAAAAAAAAATCCAATGGTGAAACAAGGTCTCTGTAGCCATTGATAAAACATGTTATTTGAGAACTCACGAAGCTGAGTAAACTACCACTGCAGACTCCTGAAATTCTAGCCTAGCCCGACAAAAATCCCTTTATTCACACAATTTACAGGAGTCACAGCAGGCAAGTCTGTCGGAGGAAAAGAGATCAGATGTTCGGGCAAACAAAAGTAGAAAGAACAAGACTGCTGAGCAAAAATATCATTTGGCTGCCTAGTCTGTTTATAAAGTAGAAAATACAGCATGAAATTTAAAGTCTCTCTGTTTAACAATGCCATTATTTTAGGGGCACATTTAATTTCAGAAGAAAAACTGAAAATTTGCTCGTTCCTGTTTTTGAGTAGAAACCTGGGTTTCTGATTAGATGAAGTTTTCTGTAAAATATATCCATTTACCCCAAAGAAAATTACCAGTTCTTAAAACAAAACCTTGAACATCCACAGCCCAGTCTGTGTCTTTGATGCAGGATGAACTAAATGTTTAGACTGAAATGATTTTGCTTTTCCTGCTTCTGCCCTGTGGGTATTAAATAAACCAACCCCAAACCCAGCCAACAGGTCCCAAGTCAATCCTTAAGCAAAGTGGGCAGGTTTTTTTTCAATGTTTTTCACTTTTGAACATCCAGGTAGGTCAGGGATGGAACCCACCCAGCACAGGTGCTGAAGAAAGACCCAGAATTTGGCCTTTTTATGTAAACAAAACGAAATCATCAGTAAATAACCAGGAAATTAAACAAACAGGTGATAACCAATTAAGAAAAAAATACAGAACTATTCACTTTGCTTGAGATGTTTTACCTTTGATCTCTCTTTCGCAGTGGATGCCTCCTCAAAATGAGCAGTGAGAGCCATCAGCAGCCCCACAAACAGATTGTTTAAGCTGAAAACCTCCGCCGTGATGGACCACTGCCATGTTAGACGAGAAAATGAAAACACCCCCGCAGCAAGGATTCCTCCAGCATACGAGCCAGAAAGCCTGCAAACACAGATAACATGAAATCTTCTTTTCCAACAAAAAAAAAAAGCCTACTTTATTGTCCTTCTTTTTTTAGTTTTTTTTTTTTAAAAAAACCAACATACTGTAGCAGCGGCAACGAGTGCCACCCAGCACCCTGCCAAAACATTATATGGTTAAGATCTCCCTAATAATTTCTCTGCTAAGGATTGCCATTGGGAAGAGCAGAGCCTGTTTGCCAGCCACCCAACACCAAAGAATCCGCTTCTTCTCGCCCATGAAAACTTCCAGGATTGAATTTGGTTGAGGAATGCCGATGAGTGACAGCCCAGCGGGTCATGGCGCACCGAGCCAGGGAGTCACGGCTCTAACAGGATACTCTGGAGGAGATGCCAGCAAGGGTGCAGCCCTCAATTCATCCAGGAGCTGAATTAAGGGGGGATTAGAGCTATTCAGGATGGACAGCAGCAGCAGGGCTTTCCTGGGGGGTGTTTGGTGTCCTGGGGGTGGGTGGGGATGGCAGAACCCACAGTCCCAGCAGGGAGAGGTGCCCACCAGGGCCAGGAGTGTGGGAAATGGGTGCCAGGTCCAGCGAGAGGGAGGGAGAGGGTGAAGCACCCACTGTGATGGCTGTGAGCCCGAAGTCAGTCGTCTCTGTGACTCCCAGATGGGATTATGGCACACGTTCCCCACAGAGCTGCCTGCCCAACTCCGCTGGATGCTGCAACCAGCACAGGGAGCCCACGAGGTGGAACTCATTTAGGAAAACCCATTCCACCACAGTGGCTCTTCCCACCCAGTCTCACTGGGAGCAGCTCTGGCTCTGCCTGTCTGGAAGCTCTCCCCTTTAGGAAGTCACCCTGAAAAGATGCCGTGTAGGGCACCACAACATGCTCAATTAAGCCTTATCCAAAACCACAAGTAGCTGTGGCTGTGGTCAAAGCTACACTCCAAAAATTCACCATTCCACTGTAAGACTCAGCTAGTCTCCACCACAAATTGGGTAGTTTTCTAATTCCACCCAAGACATGCACAATTTCATTTAATCCTAACAATCCTAGCATGTTTAAGTCAAAAAAATTATAAGCTACCCAACCTCTTCATCGAGCTACATGTGTGATTTCCACATGAGATGAGGAAGCTCCTGATAGAGCATTCCCTACAAGGGCTCCTCCCCTTGGTTTGCCAGAGTATCTGGAGGTATCTGGAAAATAGGACTAATGATTTTTATCTCCTTTGTGAAGTTATTTTGACGTCTACACCTGCAGGATGCAGCCAAAGGATGAGAAGTATGGAGTTAACACTGGGAAAAAAGGAAACAACGCTGAGGTGTTCCAGGCCAAGCTCAGGGTGACACAGAGAGTACAACATCAAGACTGTGGGAAAAAGTCCCAAAGAATCAATGAAATTGGGAAAAAACCTAAAGAAAAATACAAGGAAAGGGCAGCAGGACCATGTGTAATTAAAAACCTAAAGAAAAATACAAGGAAAGGGCAGCAGGACTATGTGTAATTAAAAACCAACAGATCCCAAATACACAAATCCACTTCATAACGTTTCTATGTTTGACTAAACCATTTAAACAATTCACACTTTGAGTTATAAAGAAACAACTTCATAAATCCCTTTGAAATTCTTTCAGGGAAATAAGGCAAAAAAAAGGTGAAACAAGTTTTCCAAAAATCTTCTTCTGAAAAGCAGCATTTTAGGCAAACGTCCCAATCATTCACCAATTCTCCTTGTCTTTCTCAGGAAAGACTCAAGCATATCATGAGAGTTCAAATGAGATGAAAGAAATCCCATCCTCTTGATAAAAAGTCTCAAACCTGCGAGTCGAGTTTTATGAAATAAGGCTTAAGCAAAAGCCACTCAACCCAAAGCTTAAAGACTTATCCCAGCTATGTGGGACAGAGGACACCTCTGCTCACTGAGCAGAGCAGGGTCAGGATCCCAAACCCAGCACAGCCCACAGGCCTGTTTGTCCACAGAATCATAGAAACAATCACAGAAAGGTTTTGGTTGGAAGAGAACTTAAAATCATCCAGTTCCACCCCCTTGTCATGGGCAGAGGCACCTCCCTCTAGACCAGGTTGCTCCAAGCCCCATCTAACCTGGCCTTGGACACTTCCAGGGATCCAGGGGCAGCCACTGCTTCTGTGGGCACCCTGTGCCAGGGCCTCACCACCCTCAAAGGGAAGAATTCCTTCCCACTATCCCATCTATCCCTGCCCTCTGGCAGTGGGAAGCCATTCTCTGTTGTCCTGTCACTCCAGGCCCTTGTCCAAGTTTCTCTTCATCTCTCTTGGAGCCCTTTTAGGTTTTGGAAGGGGCTTTAAGGTCTCCCTGGAATCTTCTCCCGGCTGAACAACTTTCCCAGGAAACTCATGGGAAAGCCAGGCTGCTGAGCCCACTCTGTGACAGCCCATGGCATGCACGGAGCACCGAGCTCCTCTAAGTACAACAGATGTCAAAAAACCAAACGGGAACGTGTTGCATTCTTGAAGAACATCAAGAAAACAGCTTTGGGAAGTGCAAGCTGGAGACCAAGAGTTTTTCTTCTGCAGGTTCTGTTACCAGCAATGGAAATGATGGATTTGTGAGTTTGCAGAAAACTCCCCGAAGTGGAAGCAGTCAGAGCAGGTATCTCCAGAGGAGGATGAAGGGCACCTGGCAGAAGAAATTCAACAATCCACAGCGCAAAGCAGCACCAGGACAAGTAGAAATGAAACCCATGCAATTGTCAGCATGATTTTGCAGCAAATTAAACCAGTCCAGCCCTGCAGCTGGGGTAACGTGGTTATACAGCTCATTTTGATCAACATGAGGGTCTCCATGCTCCTCGGCCTCTGCAGCCTCTTGGAATTCTCCAGCACAGAGTGACAATGTGCCACATCTCTCCTGCCTCAAAGCCAAGACGACCTCAAACGCACACACTGTCCAAGGAGGTGACAAAAAACCTCAGGCATGGACAGCTCAGCCACCTACACCACTCTGGACCAAGGACCAACCTCAAGGTGGAAAAGGCACTGATGGGTGCTCAGTGATGCAAGGCAGAGTGAGATGAAAGCACTCTCCAGAAAAGGCACAAAAATGAAAGCAAAACAGAGCTGGGAAAAACTGAAAAAGCAAAGGGATGGGGCAGAGCTTTCAAAATGAGGTCAAGAAGCTTAAAGCCAACAATCTTTTTCCCCATCCCTGGAAGTGTTCCATGCCAGGCTAGATGGGGATTGGAGCAGCTTGGTCTAGTGAAAGGTGTCCCTGTGCATGGCAGAGGGCTGGAATGGGATGAGCTTTAAGGTCCTTTCCAACTCAAACCATCGTGGGATTCTGTGATTCTCTAAAAAGCACGAAAAAACTAGCGAAGGAGGGTAGTGCAATCTACATCTGAAGATGCTGGTGATATGTTACATAAGGAAGCAGGAAATTAGGGAGCCAGAAGATAATGGCTGCTTTATTTACAGGCACACAGAGAATTCTTGTGGTTAAGACAGAGTATTTTGTGGAAAAAAGTTAATGCAAGAGCTAAAGGAGACCTCCCACACCTCCAGCAAGCGCTCAGTAACCCAGTGACCAAGGTGGAGACAGAGGGAACAAGACCAAGAGGCCACTTGTTGTGTGGAAGTTAAGAAGTTTTTCATGGCACGTAGTCACTTGGCTCACCAAAATCAAATACCAGGCCTGGCACCGACAATGCAAATTATTTCCTGCAGTGAAGCCTTGCTGGACAAGAAGGAACCACAGAGCCTTTGGGCTCAGCCACCCTGCCTGGAGACCCACACTCTGCCATCCACACGTGCCTGGGGGCTTCCCAGGTGTGCCATGGTTGGGAGAAGGAAACATTTGGGCTTTCTCCTGGAAATACCTTCTAGTTGCTTAACACAGTCTTTCCTCTTGACAGCACATCAGGACCACAGAGCAGAGAGCAGCAGAGATTTATCCTCACTCAACTGCTACTCATGCCTCCGTCTTTGAACACGTTCTTCCAATAGAGCTGAGGTGCTACAAAGACACCCAGCAGCTGAATCCTCGACTGACCTCATGGAAAAGCAACATCCAGGAGGGCTTCATCTCAATGGTTCTGGGGAGCAGGCAGGGCAGACAGCTGCTCCCCAAAATCCAGCTTGTTTCCCCAGTCTAGAACAGCCTTAGCACGGAGGAGTCAGCTCATGGAAGAAGAAAAGAATTGAAGCCACGGCAAAAGTGGAAAAGTCTTCACAACCATAATCTGAAAACGCCCTCAGAAGGGACAGAAAGCATCATCAAAGGAGAGGTCACATAGTCCTTTGTGAAAAATATTTTCTCATGGCATCCTTAAACATAAAATGAAAAGTTTAAAAAAAAAAAAAATATTATTTTGTTTTTGTTTTCAAGCACACAAGCGAAAGAATGTGCAGCTGGGCCTCAGCTCCAATGATGCAGCCAGTAGGAATTTGCCTTAATCAGGACTATTTTAGCTACAAGTTTTTCTTAAGAGTTTGCACGAACATTTGGGAAAACTGAAATTAAATATTTTAACTTGGTTTTTTCTGCAATTGTAGTTTTTAGCTTCTCATTTGTTGGCAATCACTAAAACACACAAGTTTGCAATTTAAAATTTAGCCTTTCCTCTAAGTTTGGTAAAACTTTCCTTTAGCCAAGGTTACAAGTCATATGCATGTAACAAAAAAACTCCACCAGCATTTTTACTTTTTATTTTGAAAATAATGGCAGACATTTTATATTTAATAATTCTGCAAAATGTATTAAATGATCAGTATAAAGCTATACATGGATGGGAATTGGAATTTAATTAAAATGTTTTCGTTAAATGCAATCTTCAGTGCACCGGATTCATTAAGAAAAGTAAGATAATTGGAATGGTTTATATTTGAAGCTGATGTATTTAACACTGGCAACACCTATCTGCACCTAGTGAAATAAGCTGATTATTTCTGCCTTCTCTTCGCTCCAAAACTTTACAGGCAGCAGATCTTAGCCTTGCATCTTTTTTTTTTTTTTTAGGCAGTGGAATAAGAAAAAACTCTCCTGATTTTTAAAATCGCTACTAATTAACTAATTAATGGATTTTTTTAAATTTTTTTTTTTTATTTCAGTCTCTCCCTGCACCTGCAGATGATGACCCTGATGTCGGTGGTTCCCTGCTCACTTCCACAGGCTCCAGGTACATCACCAGCAACTTCTGCCTCTGCAATTCTGTAGCTTTGCAGTAGCAAAGATACATCCTCTGAATGTATTTTTATTTCAAGGCAGTGCACTAAAGAGTTAACATTCTGAATTTAAGAGGTTTTTCTTGTTAATCAATCAATTAAAAAAAACCCAATCAACTATTTTTTTTATGTAGACTAAACGGAAAGGGACATAGAAGACTCAACAACCAAGCTTCCCACAGATAAATTTTAAGTATGCACAAGCATCGGCGCTGAAATAGAAGAATTGTTTAAAAATTAAAATCCAAACACGAGTTTAGGGCTTAAGTAACAATAATTATCCCCAAAAAACCCCAATCCCTCTGGGTTTGCCTGCCTCTTAGCCACAAACACTCCACGACAAAAGGCGGTTTCTCTTGCTCTCAGCGCTGAAGAGCCAGCTCAGGTACTACAGGGAATAGCAAACCAGATTTTATTCTTCCTCAAGGACCTGGAGCTGAATAGCCACTTAAGCCCTGCCCGCAGCAGGAGGAGGAGGAAGGAGAGCACGGCTTGGCTCATCTCTCCTGGTTGAGTCCCATGGCCACAAGGAGCGAGGGGAAGAGAGGCAGGGCCACCATAAAATAAAACCAAACCAGTCTGGTTACAACCAACTGCTGTCCTTCGTGTCAAACGGGACTTTGGCATCCCACAGCTTCAGCATTCCCATAAAACCGTGATTTCTGGGATGGGGGTGAGCAGGCAGCACCCTCACCTCCCACCACGTGCACGGAATGCCACTGCCCTCACACCCAGCCAGGGATTGCCACCACTTCCCGACTTTTCTGGAGTTATTTTATTGAAACACCACAGGTTGGAGATGAGATGGCCCAGGGTGGTTAAGGAGAGCTGAGCCAGTGAGGATTTTGGCAAAGGGGACTGGTCCTTGCACCCTCTCACACACATCCTCGTGGACTGGAGGTGTCCAGTTAGGACACCGCCTCTGAAGGATATTGTCTCTGCCCAGCCCTTTGGAAATGTGCACCTGTGGAGGTCACCAGCACGTGCAAGAGGCATCTCACACCCCACCCCTTGTGTCCTGGGGCCAAGTCACCTTGGATCCTCTTGCTGGGAGGATCAAACTGCTCTGGGATGGCAGCAAGGACCTCAGCGAGTCCACGCTGGGTCTGGACACCAGGGATGGGAAGAGCCCCCCTGTGACAACTCGTTCAGGGGAGCGAGGAATGAGACATCCCAACCTCAAATCTCACATGCTCCAGGATGTCCATCACCACTGGAGCAGAGCCTGCCTGCAGCAGCCCCTTCCCAAAAAAGTTTAGTATTTAAATTCATCACCTCCATGCCAAGCTGTCCAGAGCAGCTCAGAGACGGGAACAGCTCATGACAGATCTATAAAACGCACGCAGGGCTGCGCTGCTTTAAGAAATATCACCCCATACTCACACTCGAGTTGTACAAACTGTGCTTCCAGCCATTACAAATGAGAACTTCTCTCCTGGTGTCTTTGCAAGTGCAAAGGGTGTATTAGTTCGACCCATTATTTGATTCACAATCCTTGGAAAATAGATACACCTTTATCCCAGGCTCCTGTAATAACCGCTGCCTGCTTCCAGCAGCCAAAAAACCCCAACCCGCAGTAGGAGCCGACTTGAGCTATTTAAATGTTTTATAAGTTGGCTTTTTTTTTTTTTGGGTAATTGCAGAAACTTTTCCTAATCTGACATTTGTTAAAACCCCTTATTAGAAATTATGCAGCTGCAGAAAAAAAAAAAAAAAAAGGGGGGGAAAAAAGAGGGGGGGGGGGGGGGGGAAAAAAAAAAAAAAAAAGAAGAGAAAAAAGAAGGGGGGGGGGGGTGGGGGGGAAGGAAGGAGTTGGGGAGAAAAAATAGAATAAAATATAAAATAAAATAAAAATGAGCTGGCTTCACAATTACCAAGTCAGCCCATGCAGCCCTTCGCTATTGTACGAGTGGCATAAACCCCCCGGCGGCCTATCAGCTCCCTGGCAGGCAGGGGGCTGCGCTATTCAAAGCGAGAGATACAAGCTGCAGGGCAAAAACCTGGCAGCTCCCATCTGACCCCCCAATCCCCGGCTGGTGACAGCTCCAAGCTCCATGGCAAATTAGCCCTTCTCACATTACAATTGCAGGAGACAGATTCCATTAGCGGTATCTGAAATTGAGTGGAGAGCTGCTCCGTTATCAGACTTGACTCATAAGCGCCGCTATTAATCAGAGCTATGATAGCATTTATATATTTCAAGCTATCTGCCGCCGCTGTGATATTCTGCTACAAAGGGTTGATGGGACTTAGGGAAGGGAACAATGGAGCTTTCTGGGAAAAGCAGAGTAAATCAAGAAAGTCTGTGACTTCCGCACATTCTGAAGGGATTGCGGTTTACATAAATTTTCTCCCAATTGGAGATTGAGCTCTTCCTCATCTTACACATGGGATTTAGTTGTCACTCAATGGTAACAGCTGTGAAAAGGTGAAGCGGCCCACCGCTCAGAATATTGCCTCCGCTTTTAAAGCAATTAACCCATGAACAGGAGGATACCTGGTGATATCAAAGGGATTAAGCCAGGCAGTGCATTATTAACATTTCCTTGAACTAATTCTAACTCTGACTAGCTGTCAGAAAAGACTCTTCAGTCTTTTAAAAAAAAAAAAAAGAAAAAAAAGGGAGTTTTTTTGCCCTGCTTTCCCCCCCCCCTTTTCAAAATGAAGCAGAGTTACTGCAGCCTCGTGCGCCTACTTTAGAGCCAAATGCAAATGAACAGATTTGGCAGTGTCTTCAAACAGACTGAACTCAGCGCCAGTTTATTCTGGGGACAAGTGGGGAAAAAAATAAAAATAGATATGTGATCAATTAGCCAGAGGTCACGGTAGATTTTCTAAAAGCAAATTAGTACCTGAGTACATTCCTTTCTTCTCTCCCTCCTAAAACTTTGTAACTACTTCTCACTAAGCACAGCTGCTTTCCAAACGCCCGAGATGTTCCTGCTGTGCTACAACAGAGATAATCTACGATAATCTGTAATCTGGAAAAATCCAAACACACCCTGTAAGGAGATTCCTCCTTCCCCAAAGCCCAGTTTCTTAATTTCCCACTCTGGTTGAGCAGGCACTGGCTCCTCTCTCATCCCTCCACCTTCCCCAAGTCATGTCCACAAAAAAAGGGGTCAAACTGTTCAGGGACGAATTCTGCTCCAGCAAACCCACATACCCCAGGGACATGTTGCATTTCCTCGCTCATCAGGGGCAGCAGACAACTTTTCCCAGCACCAGTCAGTTTTAAGGGATCATCAGCCATGAGGTCCCTCTGGGATGGCCAGGAAGGTCACTGATCCTCCTGGTCCTTCTTAGGGACCTTTCCACGAGAGTTCCAGGACACACACCCTGGGAGCCAGAAAGCTCAGTACCATCAAGAGGGTTGAGTGCCACTTCCGAAACATCCCAATGATTTCAAAATGATGGAATAATTTTGATGATTTCATTATCCAACGTGCCTAATTCTCCTTTTTGTTGGCGGTGGGAGAAGAGTTGGCTCTGGCTTTTATATACACCCACAGTTTGTTGCCTGGAAGGTTTAGTGGGCAGGGAATACAAATATATATATATATATAAAATATTAATATATTAAAAAATATATGTATAATATATTAATCCAAAAGTTAATATGATACCCAGAACAGCAAACCGAAGAGATGTGAACTGCTTAATTTAATGCAGTATCTTCCCCCCTTTCAAAACCCTGTGTCCAACTCAGCCAGAATAAAGCTGGCAAAAACTTCCTACAAATACTTGGATAACAACACCATCTACTCCTCTACTGCCCTTGCAATAAAACAGCTTTGTGTATTTAGAAACCCCAAAACAGTCAAACTGTGAAAGGTATACACTGAAAAAAAATGCACTTAGAGCGGGGGAAAGCTTCCTATTTCCCTTTGCAACAGAGAACACAAAGAATGCATCCCCTGTGCAGAAAATGACACTTTGGCAATCATATTATAAGAAGATAATTGGTTTACTTTGTAAACTTGCTATGCTTTGCCTCCCACAGTAAAACAAATAAATAGTTGTTTAAAGAAACAATCCTACAGCCGCACTTGCTGAGTCCTAAAAACATAAAGCAGCTCCCCCCTCCTTCAAAGCAAAGATGAATTATTTGCCACAGTTACAAGCAGTCCGAGAAAACTCTTTGTAAATGGCATTTTACGATAATTACAAGCAATTTATTAAGACTGTGCAGAGGGGGGAAAAAATCCGTACTTGAGAAGTAACTCAAAGGAGCAAACGGCTCGTTCAGCGATAGTCTGGATTACTGACAAAAGGGTTTTCTGCATCAATGTGCTTCCACATCATTTTGCTTCGAGAAGAACAATCCGGGCTTCCAAAAAAATAATGTCATTAAATGAATAACATCCTATATTATAATACAATAAAATTAATAAACAGACGTGATGCGGCGGCTGCTTCCTATCGACCCCGGCGCTGCCTGTGCGGAGCATCCCGCCAGCCATCACCTGGCAAAGGAGAAATCTGCTCAAGGAATAAATTCCACCCTAATCCCGCACGTGCCACAACATCCCAAACACCACGGAGGGAACCACGACTCTTCTCCTTAAGCAATAAAAATCGTCCCGACTTGCCGAGGAATAAACGCCGGGAAACGACTCAAACAAAAAGAATCAATGGGTTATTAATAAATTTTACAAAAAAAAAAGAAAAAAAAGGAGAGATTTACTGTATAGGGATGCTGGGAGGGAGGGAGGCACGACAAAACCCGTGCGAGGGTAAACAGCAACCCTGCCCGGCTGGCGGGGGGAAAAAAGAAAGGTTTTAGAGGTTAAGTTCAGGTCAGACGACAAATGAAATTGTAACAACCCAACTGACATTGTATAATGTCTTCTTCACTCGATCAATAGGGCAGCGTCAGCCCCATTTCCATAGAGATGGCTTCCTCCCCGCTGGAGGGTGGCTATTGTTTGAGCAGGCAGATTTGCCACTTGAACCGTGTTGCTCCCGAAGGATGTGTACTTCATCAATTATTTGTACTCCTAACATCTACATATTTTCATATTAACATCCACGTTTCACACGGCAAGAGGAGCAGGTGCCGATTTTTCCACTGGTACCTCCTAGGGGTCACCCCACTGGATAATTTTATTTAAACTCAAAAATAAGGGGGCATTTGATAGACCCGTTTAGTCCCTTTGTGAGGAGAGACAAGCCCGGTTTAAAACACACCACATCACGCTCAGACAGCTACAGCTTCAAGCAGACAGTGCCAGTGAACACTTTCTAATTTTTTTTTCTTTTTTAAAAGTAAATAAAAAAGCAATAAAAATATTTTTTTCAGCCAAATGAATGTCCCAAAAAATAAATCAGTTTTAAGGCGCTTGAAAGGAAAAATGTAACACTGTAATTTGGAAATAAAACTGACCTTACAATTATTTTCAAAAAAAAAAAAATCAATCGCTGCTAGGCTGAATAATTGATCCTGTCAGTATCTACAAAATAATTTCTGTAAGTCCTAATAGTTTTTATCATCTCTCGCTTCCAGGTTTTCTGTTCCTTCGTGCAAATTTTAAATTTGACAGAAGCGCTGTCTTCCAAATCCAACTGAACAACAACGAAACACCTAAACCTTCAGAAGTGCTAAAGCAATTCCCAAAATAATTCTCGAATTTAGCCCGTCATTTCTCTCCTGTATCCCCATTTCTCTAAAAGAACGATTGCATCATTTCCAAAGCACAAAGCGGGCACCCAAGGAACTGCCACACTGCGGTTCCGACTAAAAACCGGGGAAGACCTTCCCAGTAACTGCAATAGTGGGAATAACCATCATTAAAAAAGAAATCAGAACCCAATATTGAAAACCTTTAGCAACTCCTTGCAGGAGTTATTAGCAGAATGGAGCTGTGGTCTGACACTGCGCCGGGTGCTGTGCACGGGAGGGCAGCGCCACTTCCAGCTTCCCAAACGCGCTGTGAAATACGGAATATTAAATTAAATAACGCCGACTTAATTACATGTATTACCCACCAGTGAATGCAATCACTTTAAATACCTACAGAAATACTTAGGAACTACTTGAGCAATTCCAGTAGGCGTGCTTTGGAGCTGATGCAAGGTGATCTACAAAAAAGCAACTGCTCTTCAGCAGAGGAAGATGGACCCTGTGGAACAAAGTTTAAGGCTCTCAGTCTTTGCAGAATCTGCCCCCTGTCACCTCCCCGTTTATTCCTGCTTTTATTTCTAGGTTGCTTTCACTGCCTGGGAAGGTTTCCCTGAGGGGTGGCTCTGGAAAAGGGCTTTTGTCAAAATAATCCCGGTCGGGAAGCGCCCCGTCTCATCCCGAAGCGCCCCGATACCATTCGCAGCCTCAAAACATGCCCTATTTTCCCTGCAAAAGAACATCAGAAATTGTTTATACGGGTTGCCATAATCCTTTCAAATATGGGTCAGGCTGAGGTTAAGAGCAGCCAGAACTTGCACATCAAAGACGAGCAGGGTTAACAAAAAACCCCCGCTCCGACCACGTGCGCATCCCGATTGTTCCCTGTCCTCCCAAGGTTAGAGGTCCGGAGAGAAGGCTCCGGACATCCCCTCCAGCCCGGAGCTGCTCCAGGGAAAGGCAGAGATGCTCTCCCTGGTCCTTGGGTACCACGGGCAGGCAACTGCCCATCCGCCTCCGCCGGGAGCTGCAATTAAACCAAGTTCACGGTTTCCCGATAGGTGAAGCTCATCCTGTTAATTTAAACAGACCATCTGCATCTTTCGAGAACGACAAACTTCATTAGTTCTGGTTAGTTAAACCGAGCGGTGATTTGTGATAATGAGCCTGAACAACCTGTCACGGCTGGGCAAGGGAAAGGGCGCACTTTTTATTATTGCTATTATTATTATTTAACAGAAAAGAAAGGGGGAAAAATAAAGAGGGGGAGGCTTTTGTGCGGGAAAGAAGGTCAAATTCAGATTAAGTTGCTGTTAGGTTAATCAGAGGAACTAATTAGGGAAGGGCGGGGGGGGGAAACGCCGGTCCGAAGGCCAGCGGGGAGCACAGGGAGCCTTCGGGAACATCCCGAGCCGCCGGGGAAACATCACGAAGCCAAGGAAAAAAAACACCCCTGAGGACTTTACCTGAAAACCGTGCAAAAAAGCAAAGAGGCGGCAGCTGCTCCCACCAAGCCGCAGAGGAGATTGACTCGGAAGGCGGGGGAGCCGCCGGGCAGCCCCGTGGCCGCTTTGGCCAGCAGCGTGAACAGGGGGTAGCCGGGAGGGTGGGCGACCTACGGACAGAGCGACAGGGGTTGGAAAGGGGGGAAAGGCTGGGAATGGGAGCGGGGGAACCCCGAGCCACCCTCGGTACCCATCCCAACCCCGCCAAGGTTTCTTTCCCCCAGTGCATTTGGCCATCCCAACCCCGCCAAGGTTTCTTTCCCCCAGTGCATTTGGCCATCCCAACCCCGCCAAGGTTTCTTTCCCCCAGTGCATTTGGCCATCCCAACCCCGCCAAGGTTTCTTTCCCCCAGTGCATTTGGCCATCCCAACCCCGCCAAGGTTTCTTTCCCCCAGTGCATTTGGCCATCCCAACCCCGCCAAGGTTTCTTTCCCCCAGTGCATTTGGCCATCCCAACCCCGCCAAGGTTTCTTTCCCCCAGTGCATTTGGCCATCCCAACCCCGCCAAGGTTTCTTTCCCCCAGTGCATTTGGCCATCCCAACCCCGCCAAGGTTTCTTTCCCCCAGTGCATTTGGCCATCCCAACCCCGCCAAGGTTTCTTTCCCCCAGTGCATTTGGCCATCCCAACCCCGCCAAGGTTTCTTTCCCCCAGTGCATTTGGCCATCCCAACCCCGCCAAGGTTTCTTTCCCCCAGTGCATTTGGCCATCCCAACCCCGCAAAGGATTTTTTCCTCAGTGGATTTGGCTCCACGCCTCGCCCATAATAACGAGGTGGTGAGGAAAAGGAGGTGCCACGTTTCATTAGCGTGCCTTAAAGGGCTCCTTGTTTGGGTTCACAGTATATTAGGGTCATTCAAAAGGCTGTTATTTTTTTTTTTTCTTTCTTTCTTTTTTTTTTTTTTTTTAAAAAAATCAGCTTCTCAACTATTTTATTGGTTAGCAAGTTGAAAGACCACACTGCTATCGGATTACCACCGCGCTGACAGTCCTAAGGTCTTGCCTAAAGGGATCATGCACCATAATAAAGTTTATTAAATAATAAAACTTATTAAAATTGTTAACCTGATTTATTTTATTCTCCCCAGCTTATACAAAATTTGGGTTGATAATAAGCCAGCTACTGTATATACAGTAAAGCCTTTGCTTTATAATTTAGTTTAATTGGATTTAAAACTTGAAGTAAATTGTCGCGTGCTGTACTTATAAGTTAGTAAAAACTGTGGTTTGAAAATAAATTAATCTACTTTACTCCATGCTTAATTAAACTTCCTTAATTCCTAAAACTGTTAATGAGAGCATTGATTAAACAATAAAACTAATACTTACTCCAAGCTCATATGCGGCTGTGATCAGCTCCCCTGTGAAAAAATAATGTAAAACCAATAATTACTATTAGGAAATGACACTCCTCCAAAGTTTTCAAAATCCAAATGCTTGCATTGGGGTTTTGCATTAATTTGACTGGATAAAACTGTAAATCTGTGGAGATTTAACAGCATGAAATTTTCTAAGAATATTTTCTCCCTCTGATGTCATTGCACAAAATATCTTTTGTATGTTTTTGCGTGACTTTTGTGAACAGATAAGTGAAAATATAGGTAGGCTCGGGCAAAGAACGGCCTGAGATACTCAAAATGAAGACATTTGTGTGTGCGTATTTTTAATTTAAAACCATCTGCCTCAATAACTTTCAAGCATTACAGTTTGCAATGCTTAAGCTGCATTGTCTGTTCAACAACCCAGTTGTTTCTCATCAAAAAAATAAAAAACAACCAACCAAAACCCCAACACAAAACCAGAGCTTTACAGTTTTTTAAGAGGAAAAAAATAATCACTGATCGTGCAAATCTGCATCCATTTATCTAGGAATGCTGCTCTCCCTTGATGCTAAAGCAATTCTGCTTCACAAGTAACTCTTTTACCTGTCAGGGGATGCTGCACCCAATTCCCACTAGAAACACCACTTAGATTTTGCATTTTGTTTCTATTTTATTCCAGGACAAATAACTGCGAAAAAACCACCCGTTAGCAGAATAGTTGGCATTTTTAGAGTACTTGACACTGGAGCATTTTGCAGCAAACACTCCTGAACAACATACATTGAATATATTCAATAGGCACAACACT
Organism: Callaeas wilsoni; assembly: GCA_013398955.1. NCBI lineage: Eukaryota > Metazoa > Chordata > Aves > Passeriformes > Callaeidae > Callaeas > Callaeas wilsoni. Next base: position 126,751 of record VWPU01010523.1, read on the forward strand.
TTCAAGGATGAACAAAATTTAAAATTACGGCTGGTTTTCATTCTTTCCCTCAAATTTCATAATCCAATTTTAGTGGTGCTGCTAATTTTGCAAGTGGCAAGATCATGGCAGCGTTGTTAGATGGGAAAGACTCAAATGAAAGGCACTGGTGGCTTTAAAGGCTAAATTAACAATATTTTAAATTTCTGTACAATCACATCCTCGCCACGCAATGCAAAGGAGGGGGGTTGTACAAATGGCACCTTTAAATCCTGACACCACCAATAAATGGTGCATTTTAAAAAGAAGATGCAAGCCAACCCATTACTGCTGGTGGGAACTGCTGCAGAACTGGAGCTGTGGCCTGGCAATGACTGGGGCCAAACCTGCCACTTTCTGCACCAAAATCTCTCAGCCATGCAGTTTCCTGCACCTGCAAACACCGGCTATTTTTATTTTAGGAAAATGTCACCCCACTGCAAGACAGCCCCCAAAAAGTGGATGCAATGGGAAAACCATCCATCCCAATTCTGAGCCCTTCAGGGTCCAGCAGCTCCAACATTTCCAGGGCACAGCGAGGCTGGGAAGGGACCAATCCTCCTGCATGCAGCAAAGGATGATGATAATAAAGGAAACCCTAAATCTGGCACTCTGGGGGTTCCCCAGCGTGCAGCAGCTGGTGATGCCCATGACCCATCACATCTCAGGGATAATGTTCCCAAGCCAGGCATGGATTCACCCCCACTGAAGTTCTTCTGGGATACAAAAATATGTGCACCTAAAACAGCAAAAATTTAAGTTCATTCACATTGCTGTGACATTCGTATCAAGAGCTAGAATAACCCTGTAGAAATACAGCCAACAAATCAACCAGGAAGCTGCAAAAATAATATAAATAAAATACTGGTGGTGACCAACACCAAGCTTTGAAATACAACAGCACAACTTTGCCTTGTAAGAATTAAGGGGAAAAAAAACCAAAAAGACCTGCAAAAAATAAGCTCCATGGCTGCAGGCTTGTTGAATTCCAGCGGGAAAATCAAAATAAGTACATAACACCCTCTGCTTTGGACAAGGTTAATCCTCCATCTCCCACCCACACACCTGAGCATCCCTTACAGCCTCCACGGGCTGGAGGAGTGAGGAGCACTAATAATTAATAACAAAACACACAGAGGAAGAACTACAGCACCCACAAACTTGGTTTCAATGTCTCATGAGACAGAATGACCTGCGGCACCTTCAGACACTGCCTCAAACTGAAGAGTTTATTCCCTCCAACTCCACAGGGCCAGGAGCTGGACTCGATGATCCTCGTGGGTCCCTTTTAACTCAGAATATTCTCTGATTCCTGATGTGAAGAAGTTTCTGGCTGCCCAGCCTCACTCCCCCATAAAGGTGTTCAGGCCCAATGCTGCCAGAACCCTGATTTACCCCCAGCAAGTTTGGGAGCTGATGTTTGGAACATCACAGGGAACATTTGGTTTGTTTCTTTTTTTTTTTTTCCTTTTAACTTTATTTGATCCCTTTTTAAGCTGTTATAACATCTGTGGATGTTTCTGAATTATAACTCCTTCTCCCCATATTATTCTCTCATTCACTTCTTTATTCTAACACCAAGCAACACAAGCAAGCTGCCGGTGGAAACACCAACTGCCTTTGACATCTTCGGATTACTGCAAACTTCGGGAACAATTAAAAATACAGA